>BQNB010155033.1:3681-15445 GCA_026074375.1 Tanacetum coccineum
AAAGGTGGGCCTCTTCCAAAAGAGGCCGCTGGAACTCAAATTGGCCATTCTAAAAAGAGAAAAAAAATTCATAATAGCCAAGGACAAAACCCAAAGCCAGCCTTCAGGTTCCACACCTGTGATTGCTGAAATGCATAAAGAGGACTAGCAAGCAGCCAATGTCTAAACATCTTTAGGCGGTACTAGTGAAGGAGGAGCCAACCCTCAACTCCGTAGTGTAGAGTTAACATCTCACCAAGAACTTGTATTTTTAGCTTATACCATTGTCCACTCTAAGTCTACATCAGGACATGATGCTTCAACAAACTTACAACTGAAGCTGATCCTAGAAAATCTGATCTTAATGATTTGTTATCTAAATAACAAGGTAATAATAAAGGAACCAAAAACTTTTCATTTGATTATTTGATTATAGGAACTAACCCAAGTGTTCTTATAGACAAAACCCAATCAGCTAGAGATGGGTTAGGCACTGTCCAACCTAAGCCTAACACTAAAAAGGGTCCACTAATGAGCTGTTTGGGATGGACTCTAACAAGGATAAACAAATCTCTGTTGGTGATGATGATGAAAAAAGCTGGAAGATTTTTCAGAGCTGGTCAAAAATATAGGTAATGAAGCCATGGATTTGGACTCACCAGAAGATGATCCACCACGTCTAAGTTTAAGTGAAGATGAGGAGGAAATCCAAACTGAACCTCATACTAAAACCAAATATACTTAAGTTCCAAATCCTCCATCTCCCAAGTCAATATAGATTCAAGAACTGACCAACCAAGTTCTTCTTCTTCACTCTCAAAAGTTCAAGTTAGAAACGTTCAGCTGTGCTGCAGTGAAGCACATTGTGCAGAGACACCCTACCTTCCCTACTTCACAACATCATTGATTCTCATCCCAATTCATAATTTCAGTGCCTCCTTACCAACTGAGCTAAAAGAGCTCCCCTTCAAGGTTAATGAATAAATGGGGCAGTGGGGTACATAAAGAAGTATGTGGAAAAAACTAGAAATTGAAGTTCCAGGTGACTTGAAAGTGCTTCCTAGAAAGCTGGAGGAATTTTAGTCTTTTATTTCATTTTTCACATCAAAGGTTGCTTCTTGATGACATCAAATAACCCATTTTGTATAAATATTGCAAGAATTGTTACTTAATCATTTGTATTTTAGAATTATAGTAATTATGGAGTACTTGGTGAATATTAGCAAAAAGGAACACAATCTGGAGCTTAAATGAAGACATTTTAAGATTACTATTCTGACATCCTATATGTTGTATCTATCAAGAAGGATACGGCGTATCTATGCCTGCACTTCACAAGAAACCACAAAGATATAAAGTCCAATATGCCGTATCCAGGAGAACTCTATATGCCGTATTCAATATAAAGTAATAAAATATTATGGAAGATATTGAACGTGGTCCCTACTCTAAACAAAACCCGATACGCCGTATCCATCTCTCTCGATACGCCGTATCGACTAAATTCCAGACCCTATAAATAGAAAACCTAAAAACAGGTTTTTAGTGTGCTTGATCATATTTTCGATATCTTAACCACAAAAGTTTATTTTCAGAAGACAAGAAGAGTAGAGGATGTCAAGCAAAGCTACTAATTCCATAGGAAATACTTTGTAATCTCCTATACTCTAGTAATCGTTCAATTTTTGGTATCATTTGTTTAACTCGGTTAGTATACCTTGGTTGAATTATTACTCTTGTATTGATTATGACGTTTGAGGGCTAATACCCTTGGGTATTAGCAATTATTATGAAGATTTGAATGTTTGGTTTGTTTATCTCGAATGCTTAATTTATCGTTGATTGCTTGTTTATGTTTATCAATTTATACTCGTTTACGTGCTTTTGTATGCGACCTATCATTCATTAGGATCTAGTGATACCGACCACGTTAGCTATATGTCGGGATGGCTCTCCATATAGTGATTTATATATCTAGACCAATAGGATCATAAATAATGACCTATTTTCGCCTTTAGATTAGTGAGCTTAGTTGGACCGGCAGATGACCCTTGGGATTAACAAGTATGTTCTTAATCAATTGGTAAAGACTTGTTCAGTGGACTACTAGTATATAAATTTCCATTAAGCAGTAAGTGGGTAAAGTCTCTAGGAGCTAGGGTTTATCAAGATTACCATTGCTTTAACCCCTAAGATAGATTATAATCAGCAAATAGGATGCTTTATGCGGATGCGTTTAATTATGACAGATCTCTATGTGTCTAGGTCTTAGGAAGAAGTAACGCCTAAGTCTTAAGAATGATATGCCACCTCGAGATAAGTATTCATTGCACTAAATAAACAAACCAACTTTTTAATTAGATTAATCATGGTTAATACAGTTTTCTTATATTTGACTAGACCACTCTTCTATCTTTTGTTTGTTTGCTTGCGTGTGTTATTATGTCTTAGATTGATCTAAGTTACCACAAACTTGTGCCAGTCTCTCAGGCTGAAACCCCCGAATTAGGATTAACATAGGTTTAACATAAAATAGAATTAACATAGTTTAAATTAACTTAGTTTAGTTAACCAAAATATTGATAAAATAAATGATTAGTTCTCGCTGTTAGTGATCGATACCCTACTTACCACGAAACTCCATCTAATCGGGTACACTGGCAGTTAAAGTGTTGTTTTAGGTAAAGTCGGCAAAATATAAATTTAAAACTTGAACTATTATAAACTACAACCTCACAATGACACAATCAAGTTTTTGGCGCCGCTGCCGGGGAGTGAAATTTTAATCTTGAATTTTATTTAATATTTTGCTTTTTAACATTAGATTAACTTAACCCTTAGGATTAGTGTAATTTAGATCAATTAGTGTAATTTAGATTAGTGTAAAATTCAATAAATTATGTATATTTTCTTTTAATTGTTTGCTTAATTTATTTGTGTGTTTGTTTTAATTGTTTTCTATACACTGTTTTGGTTGATAACTTGATACGGTGTATTCAGTTCAATTGATAGAGCGTATCTAATTTTCTTTACCAATACAGCGTATCCATTCAATAGATTGATATGGCGTATTCAGATCAATTGAATACGGCGTATCTATCGTCTGATAAAGTAGCAAAAGAGTTTTTCATACTCGAACTTAAAGCTTAAAATTTTATACACGCCTTTTTTCCAAACTGGTTCTACTGATAATTTTCTGGTTATTTTCAGTAACAATAACAAAGGTAATCAGGGAAGAGTTCGAGAAACTTAAATCTCTAAAGATCAGTGATGATTAGTGTTGATCCCACTTCAATAGATCGAATTCCTTAATGCTTGTTTAAGGTTTAGTTATATTAGATAAATCTAACACAACTATAGTAGAAACTTTATTTGAATGTATTAAAGATTATATGAAATCTAATCATTAATATTGAGAAGAATTATCAATGAAACAGTAATTCAATGAATATATAATTCAATAAACAAGCTCCAATATTATTAATGATAATAATACGAATACTCTTAAAGTATTAGGGTTACAAAGATCTTGAGCTAAGAATTATACGACTAAGATTGATTTTTGGTTTTGATTCTGGTGTTGGTACTGGTGTTGGTGTTCAATCTTTATGCCCTAGGACCTCCTTTTATATACAAAGGAGTCCTACTCGGCTTACAACACTTTCCTAAGTATATACAATCTTTTCTATAAATAACTAATACATATCAAGTAAGTAGTACTAACAAACAGTACTAACTTACACTAGCAATACTAACTTAACACTAGCAGTACTAACTTCAGCTGAGCAGCATTAACACAAACATGAGCAACAGTAATTCTAACAGCATCAAGAAGACTTTTAATCCCAACAATCCTCCCCTAAACTTGATATTCTTCTTCAAAATCATTAAGTTTCTTCATTTAAAGATTCATCAACATCAGGAGGATGCTTTCAAACACTTCTTTACTTCTTAAGCTGTTTCTTGATCAATTTACATAGCTGATAAGCCATTTCACTTTCATAATCAATTTGAAGCTTCTTTTCCAACATCATTGAAAGTGTAGGTGGTGTAAGAGGATACTTCTTCTCTCCCAACATGTAAATATGCATATGTTGCATCCTCAAGGAATGTACTCTACAGGAGTCATACAGCTTCTAATCCAACACTTTGTAATCTTGTTGATTCCTCTATACTTTATCTTCTACATGTGGTTCAAACATTATTTTCATATCATTTCATAATAGATAATCCATGGTTTCCACTGGTCTTGTTGATCCATATCTAGCTTTTACCAACTTGTATAAGTCTTCAAAATCTTCCTTCTCAAAACTTTTAAGCATATGACTAAAGACCATGTACATTTAAGACTTTCCATCAGCTCTTATTATTTGATAATAACTTTTCTTTCCTTTTTTGTAGATCTTTCAGTCAACAATCCTTGGAGACTTAACAGCCAAATGAATAGCATCAATTGTTACCTCTTCTTCATCTGGAATGATTTCCAAACACTGTTTAAGCTATGCCATTTCTTTGTCATCATCCACCTTTTTCTTCTTTGTATTCTATTGTATTAGCTCTGTTCCTGCTCTCTTTTCTTTGCCTTCCACCAACTCTGTTCTAAAGTCTTCAAATGTATTTACCCTTTGGAATGCTCTGTCAAACATCTTTTAGATAGAATCAAACCCTTTTGACTTCAAATCTTTGAGCTTGTATCCCTCCATGTTCTATAGGTAAGTACACATTATCTGTCTCTGTTGAGCTTTTGTTGGTGGTTTGTTTCTTTTCTCTTCTGCTCTTTTAGCTGCAAAATGTTTTCTTCTTTTCTATAAGAGTTGTTAAAATAATGCAGCCTTTTCTTCAACAGACAACTCTTCTTGTTTTTGTGCTTGCATTCTTTCAGCCAATTGATGATCAACATCAATCTTTGCTTGAATATCATCCCATTCTTCAATCAAAGCAATATTGTCTTCTTTTTCTTTTTCAGCTTTCTCTGTTGTAAGTCTTTCTTCTTCATCAAATTCAGCTTGTAACTTTAAAGCAGTTTCTTCATCAAGCATGAATTGAACTTTCTTCTCCATAGGCTTCACAGGTTCTTCTATCATTATTCCTTTACCCTTGTCATGTGATTGTTGTGAAGAAATTGTTGTTGTTGTTGTAGATTTACCTGACTCTTGAAAAACAATCCCTTTCACCTTGGGTTTTGAAGTCTTTAATGCTTCAAGTGCTTGAGCCAAAGTAATTTCTTCAGTAGTTATTATAACAGTTGTTGCAGAAGTACTAACTTGAGCAGCATCAACCACTTCTTTAACAACATTTTCATTTTGCCTTGCAACAAACACCTCCTCACCATTTAAAGCATCCACATCAAACATCTCTTTGTCAGCATGAACTTGAACACTAACTAGGGTAATTTCTTCATCTACATCAATAACATTAATCCTCTCCTATTTGGATGCATCCTTATCCAAACTTTCTTCATCTCCTAAGGATTCTACCCTAGCAGTCAAACCAACTTTGTATAATCTCTTTAGCTTATGAGTTCTTGAACTTCTTACCTTTTCAAGCTTCTTGACCCTCCTTTTCAAACTATCAATCTCATTCTGTTAAGTGGTATGTGTCTTCTCCAAATCAAGAACTTTAGTTTGTAAAGTGGTACATAATGCCATCAATTCATCAATTTTAAGTCTATCCTCATCACTTCGAAGTGTGTTACCTCTTGCGAGCAGTGAATCATTAGAATGTTTAGATACACTCTCAAACCTAGTTTGAGCAGTAGTATCCCCCATCATTTCTTACCACCCGGGACCACCACCTAAATTAGTTCCTTAGGAACTAGATTCATTAGGTATTGCCTTGGATTGGGTCTTAGTTATGTTACCACTATCTTGCTCTGCTTCTAAGCTAGAAGCAGTAGTGGCACCCCTCACCAAACTGTTACCCAACTCCTTATGGACAGTCTCATCTACAACATTTTCACTAGGATCACTAGGCTGAGGTACCTGAGTGTCCTTTCTTTTAGGCTTCCTAGGTTTTTATATCTTTCAAGGTTGAGTTGATGATTAGATAATAGTGGGTGTGTGATGGGGATCAGTTGGAATTGCTGAACCTTTACTTAATTTTGATTGGTTTTGTACCACCATTGTTTGAAATAAAGGTGTTACTCTACGAGAAAAACCTTTGCCTACCCTTCTCATATTTCCAAAGATCTTTTTAGTGTGAGAGGGTGAAATATAGATTCTTTTATGACTTGGCAGCCCATCAAGTTGTTGATCTAAAAACACTTGTACAAACCTTGGATACATTAAAAAATTTCCAGATAAATTCTCCAAGTTTCTAATCATACTTTCAAAAATGAATTTTGAAAAATTAAACTTCTGGTTTGTAGCTAAACAGATAATGGCACATGCCATAGTACTAGTAAACTTATTCCATGCAGTAGTCTTTGGACTTAGACACTGTAAGATAGTATGAATCAGAAATTTCCATTGTGGGGAAAAGAATGGCTTATAGAAAGTTAGCTTTTGTGAAATTTTCTCATACCCCATCAGTTCAAGTTGTTCAAAGATGGTAGAATTTGGTAAACAATCAACACCTTCTGCATCTTCTAGTTGAAGATCTCTTCTAACAGTTGATTTAGTGAAGATTATTTTTTTTGCCATCTACTAGGGCATGTAATTGTACTTCCCCATTGATAGTTTTGGCCACGATAGTAGACCAGAACTGTTCGATACACGAAGTATATATAGTGGGATTAACGGTTAGTGCATACTTTATAGGGTGTGCATTCAAAAAAATCCACAATTTGTTCAAACCCATCACTTTCTGCGGGTTTAGACAAAAAAACGCGACCATATTATGAGTATCTGCAAACTTTAGAATCGCCAGTTGTGTTGAGTTTTGATAATGGATGATAAAATTGAGTTAGAATTTATGATTAGCGAGTTTACGAAAGTATGAAATTGATTAAATGACTGATTAAAACCCTTAATCGAAGTATTTATGAAAATACCCTCAACAGTTGTAACTTTAACCTAGCAGTAGTAACTCAGCAGTAGTAAGTGTATGCCTAGCAGCATTAACTTAGAACCAGCAGTAGTAAGTTATGCCTAGCAGCATTAACTTTGAGTCACCAGTATTAACTCCAATTCCATTCCAAAAAGCTTTTCCATCATCAATCTAACACTTTTCTTTGCTTTTCCTGCAAAATGTTAGTCCAAAAACCAAGAAAACACAAGCCATAGCAATTTTCACAATTATCACATTATTAATTATACCTAACAGTATTAAGTATAACTAACAGTAGTAACTCAGCAGTATTAAGTATAACCAGCAGTACTAATTATACTTAACAGCAGAAACTTTTAATGACATGAATAACAGTACTAATTCATACAAAACTCTACAAAAACATAAAGAGATAAAAGACTTTAAAGATTCATCATTCCAATACTAACAATCAAATATTGAAATCTACTTACATCAAAAGCTTTTGTAAGCAAATCTGCAACATTCTTGTCAGTATGGATTTTGACCATTTGAATCAATTTCTTTTCATTGCAATCTCTAATAAAATGATGTATGATCTCTATATGCTTTGTTTTTGAATGAAAAACAGGATTTTTAATTATGCAAATAGTACTGTTATTGTCAATAAAGATCTTGGTATGCATAAAATTGTACCCATAATCAAGTAGTTGATTCTGAATCCAAAGCACTTGTCCACAGCAACTTGAAGCAGCCACATACTCAGCTTCTGTTATGGAATTTGCAACCACTGTCTGTTTCTTGCACTGCCATGATATTAATCTACATCCAAGGAATTGACAACCTCCTGTTGTAGACTTCCTATCCAAGCTTGCTCCAGCATAATCACTATTAGTGTATGCTACCAAATCAAAAGGAGAATCTTTTGGATACCAAAGGCCTAATTTTGGTTGACCTTTTAAGTACCTAAAAATCCTTTTCACATCATAAAGATGTAAAACCTTTTGATTGACTTGATATCTAGCACAGGCACACACTGCAAACATGATGTCAGGTCTTTAAGATGTAAGATACATCAATGAACCATCATGAACAAACATTTGAACATCCACTTCTACACCATTTACATCCTTGGTAGAGGCTTTTGAAGTTTCAATTGGTATGCTTGCAGTCTTGACTTCTAGTAAACCCAAATTTCTTAAAATTCAACAACATATTTCTCTTGACTAATAAATATGCCATCCTTCTTCTGCTACACTTGTAATCCCAAGAAGAATGTAAGTTCTCCTATAGAACTCATCTAAAATTACTCATGCATCAGCTTTTCAAATGCATTATGTAGCTCCTTCTTTGTTGAACCAAAGATGGTATCATCCACATAAACTTAGACTAGCAAAATAGCACATTTGTGCCTTTTGATGAATAAGGTCTTGTCAAATTTCCCTCTTTGAAACCTATTTTCCAACAGATATGTTGACAAGGTTTCATACCAAGCTCTAAGAGCTTGATGCAGTCCATACAATGCTTTTTAAACCTTGTATACTCTATTAGGAAAGTTTGGATCTTTAAATCTTGGTGGTTGACATACATACACCTCTTCTTCAATCTTCCTATAGAGAAAAGCATTTTTTACATCCATTTGATACACCCCAAAAACTTTAAAATGAAGCATAAGCTAAAAATAGCCAAATTGCTTCAATTCTTGCAACAAGGGCAAAGACTTCATCATAGTCAATCCCTTCTTCTCGTGTGTACCCTTAAGCAACCAATCTTGCATTATTTCTTATCACAATTCCTTTTTCATCCTTTTTATTCCTGAAAACACACTTATGACTATAGCCCGTTTTTCATTGTAAATCCATAAAGTCTGAAACTTCTTTGTAACTTGAATTGTAAAAGCTCTTCCTGCATAGCCTCTATCCAGCTTGGATCCTTCAATGCATGAATTACCTTTTTGGGTTCTTCCTGTGATAAAAGGCAAGCAAACAAGCAGTTTTGAAGGTCTTTGTAGTTTGTTCTTTGTTGAATAGTACTAACAAACCCATGTTCTTTCAAATTCTTTGACATCTTTCTAGTTTGTGTTGCTGATTGCAAATCTCCAATCACTTGATCACGAGGATGATCTTTATGAATTCTTGTAGATAGAATAGGACTGACTTGGATTGTTGAATCCAAATTGTTCATGTCAGCCTCTGCATCATCATCTTCATCATCTCTTAAGAAGTCAAATATGCTATAATCTTCCAAAGCAAACATATTTTGATCAAATGGAAATTCAATGCTTGTTTTTCCACCAATAGCATTAACTTCATTTGTGCTAGCAGCATTAACATTGTTAGTGCTGTTAACATTGTCTTTCTTCTCTTGATCATGACATTTACTTTCTTTTCTTGGATCTTCATCAACCTTCTTTCCATCATTACTTGAAGGTTTGGATCCATCATCATGAGAACTCTTTGGATTTTAGGAATATGGTGGACTAGCAGTCCATAATGGCAGCAAAATGTAATCTTTGACAGGTTCTGTCTCCTTTCTAGCTTGACCTGCATTATCACTTGCTTTTATACCTGTAAAACCATTAGACTGTGTGCCTGCAACAATTGGCTCATAATTCATTGTTTTTGTTAGTGCATCAATATCAAATAGTCAATCTGGTTCCTCTACCTACAGCATTAGGTGGTAACTCTCCACTGAACCTAATATGCAAGTTTTCTTCCACTATCCTTGTTCTACTATTGAATACTCTAAAGGCTTTACTATTTAAAGAGTATCTGATTGATAGCAATTTCACGTATATATAATATATCAAAGTATTTATAGAAATATACAAATAATCCTTGAGGGCAAAGATTAAATGCAATTTAAACACAAAAATATATAATACTAAATCTAATACGTTTTAACAGGTAAGTGATTACCGGGTCGTATCCCAAAAAAATGTGATTGATACCCTCGATTCAGTTTGGACAATGTTATGAATGATTTTCAACTTTTTGATTGATTATCTATGACTAAATAACGGGAAACTAAATTTCAACTAAAAACAAAAAACGGGACCACTAAACGGAGGTTAAAAACCCTAAATGTCTAAAAATAAACCTAACTTAAAATTTTCTTTTTAAATAGACTCTATTTGACTAAAAAGTAAATTTAAAGAAAACTAGAACAAAAACGGAGTTAAAATGAGCGTTAAATCACGAAAAACGAGAACGAGGACAAAACCCGTTCTTTAAAAAACGAAATTTTGCAATTTAGACCCTACGAAAGTAAAACTAATTTTCCTATGAACTCTATGATAAAATAAAATTTTCTAAAAAAGATTTATATTTTTTTGATTATTTTTCTAATTTTTATGATTTTTTAAAGTTTTTAATGAAAATAAATGATTAAAAATACTAAATGAACTATAAAAATTCTAGAAAAATTACAGAAATTAGCTTAAACTAATTAAATCCTAGGAAAAATAAGCCCGGTATCACAACTTATTAAATAAGCCGAGAAATAAGCTTAAACAGCTTAATAGGCTTATAAAGCTAAAATGTATATAAAGAATTGATTGTGCAAGGGTCTTATGAAAAAGACCCAAGGGCACAACGGTAGTGTGTGGTGTGTGTAGAGTTATAAAGGGTTGAGGTGTTGAGGTCGGGGGTTCGAGTCTTGCTCACCCCCGACTTCCACTTCCTTTTTTTTGGTTTTTATAAAAAACTTAAAAAAGAAAAGTTGTTATGCACCTAAAGATAAGCAACTTTAATAAAAGCAATATAACCTGAAACTCAAAAATAAGCTCTCTAAAAGCTTTTTAAAAGCTGTTTTCAGAAAGTGAGCCTTTGAGCTCCAAAAAGCTAATTTTCACTTATAAGCTTCATTTTAAGCTCAAATTTGAAAACAAAAACTGTCCTAGAAAGCTAATGATGTTTAGTATCTAAATTTGAAAAGCTACTTAAGCTAAAATCACTATAAGCTATCTAAATTAGATGATCTAAGAGGCTAACTTAGAAATTAGCACTAAAAGCTTAAAAACAACTTAAGCTAAAATGCTCAATAAGCTAAAACCAGAACCTAAGCTTTTGGAATCTTATCAACCTACTAGCATTCTATGAATCCAATCCATAAAAACACCTCCTAAAAGCTAGAAAACTAAATTGAAAAGCTAAATATTAGTTACTACTGTTTTTGGCCTTTTAAAGGATTTTTAAAAACTTTAAAAGCTAATGTACCCTAGTAATTAAGCTAGAAATTGGAAATTAACTTTTAAACTAACTAGTCCTATATCTAAACTATGAGCCTACTTAATTTTAAAACCTAAAACTTATTTAAACTAGCTTAAATGCTAATGAAAAGGAAAACAGTAGTAACAACAGTTACAACTGCTGATGCAATTGACCAAAGGAACAAAACCAATTTGCAGGTTACCTTTAAAGGTAAACCTGCATTAGACACTCAAAGAGAGTGTGTCAAAACACTAATCAAGCAAAAACCAAGCTTATGAAGACTTGGATAAATTTTTAACAAGCTAAGAAACATGAAAAAGTCCCATGGTGCAGGAAAAAAGATTAAGCCTCAAAATGATATTAAGCTTAAACTAATCCTACAAACCTGCTCAAAACTTAATCAAATTTGAAAATTAAACTAACCAAAATAAATTGCACAATTCAGTTTGACTTTAAGAGGTCAAACTGCATTAATCCAAACACCCCTTTAACATTTGACAGATTCATTTTAACAAGCTAATATGAAATTAAGTGATTAGATCTTATTAACCAGATAATGACTAACTCTTTATAATCTTAATAAGCAATCCTAAACAGACAATAGGCTA
>BQNB010155034.1:0-11406 GCA_026074375.1 Tanacetum coccineum
TTGTATGGCACCGTTGAGTTATCCCAAAACTCTGGGCCAAATTTCAAAGTAAATGGTCATCGTCTCAAGCACTACTTTGGATGGGATATCCCTACTATGGATATCCTGGATCTCCAAACCTTCCCTAAGGATAATTGAATTCAGGGATTAGGTCAAGCTAAGTGACCTAAAACAAGCGCTTCGTGGGAGGCACTCCATGCTTATCCTAGTTTATCAGTAGTAGTAGTATGCTAGCTTAGTAGTAATGAATAAGTGTTTTTGTTGTGAGGAGGCTTGCCTCTTTCCTTTTCCATGTTTTGTGTTTTGTGCTGTATTGTCCAGGATGTCCCAGATTTTTGAAGCCTCTCGTGCTCACGGTTTTTGTCCTTCGATCACAAAAGCTTTAAATCCTCAGCTTCATTTTGGGAATCCGATTTCCAAATCTTATCGACTAACGTTTTTCTTTAAGCATACTTAATAAACGACTTAGGATTTACGTAGAGACCCTTCGTAAAACATTAAGGATAATTTTTCATTCTAGTATGAGGGGATCTTCGATTTGATTGTGCCTGCAACTGTTGTTTTCACGTAATCCGGTTTTTACCACCAAAATTTCAAAAAAATGAAAATTTTTAAATTTTTTTTAAAAATAAAATAAGTGTTTTGTCACAATTTTGACTTTCCTGCTGGGTAGAATAAGAGTAAATTTTGACTCGATCGAGCAGCTTGTTCCTTAACTTTTAGACTAAGCGTTCGCGAATATTTGCGAAGAACAAAAAATGATAGTGTTAATTATGAGTAGGATGCTAAACAAGGATTATTTAAAAATCTTAAGAGCTCATGTGTGTAAATTGTCGCTTTTTCTCCCATAAGCGCTTAACCTGATTAATATACGTGCTACTTTTTAGAGATTAAACTTAAATCAATAATTTTTATGTAGTATATAGCAAAAACTTTAGCCTTAGTTTAAATTTATACTTGAATTTTTCAAAAAGACGTCTTTCCTATATCATAAAAAATGATGATGAAAAATGAAATAAATATAATAAATATAAACTGTGGGCTGATAAAAGTTTGTTATATCTTGCCGGCTCACAACCGATGTTACTGCCTTCTAAAGAAATCCCATAGTAAGAATAAAAATCCGAGACTGATAAAAGTTTGCTGTATCTTGCCGGCTCACAACCGATGTTGCAGTCTTCTAAAAGGTCAAGGGTTAGAATTGAATCAACATTTAATATTAAGTGTAAATTAACAAATAAAAGATCTCTTTTTGATAAATTCAAATATGCTTTTGACATTTGACTATTATATTTTATAAGCTAGGTATATACGGAAAACCTGAGAGTTTTTGAAACCTAAGGTCCGTGAGTCCCGATACTAGTCTCTGTGGGGTGTCAAAAGCCTGGTCACTTAACCGCAAGGTTGGGATGTGCCGAGACGAAAGTCGCTACATGGGATGATCTCGCCTTCAAACTCATTATTCTCGGGTGGAACGTGAAGCATAGAATTTTGCAAAACGTTGATCTAAAGTTGAAATTCAAAATAGCACATACACTTAAGATATAATAATTGTCGGGAGTGAAAAGTTTACAAGTTGCAAATATGAGTAGTGTTAGCATCTTAACTCATAATTAACGGTGATTTTGTTTTAAGCTTGGTTTGGAGCAAGTGAAAAGTCGGGGACGATGAATTTATCCTTTTTGGGGCATTCTCGGATCGAAATGCATCTTGTTCTATGATCCCTAAAAGTTATAAAATAACGAAAGTTAAACGTCCTAGTTAGTTGCTTAATATGAAGAATATAAAAAAATGAATGAAAAAATATGTGTAGGAATAAGTGTATATATTTAAAAATGGTAAAGACGAGGCTTTTTAAAATTATCGAGTCTTTAATTCCCTTGATGAACGCTTAGCTACTTTTCGAGGTTATTAGTCAAGGGGGATCGAGATTCTTAGTTTTCTAAGTGCTTACTTCATAGCATTGCATGAGGACACGACAATGTCTTTGTATGGGGGATTTTGGTACGCGTTTAATTACACATACCTTTCACCATTAAAATCGGACTTAAATGACCCAAAACGTACCAAAAATACATTGTATTTGTATGTTTTCACTTATATTGTGCAGAAAACGGATATTTGACAAAAGGACGAAAAATCTAGCAAAAACGGACAAAACCAAACACGGAATGGAAAAGACAAAGTCAAATAAAAGCCAATGTCAACAAAAGTCAAAGTCAACCCCGACAAAGTCAAAGCCAAGAAGTCATCAAGTCAAAGAAAATACAACTTTAGGGACCAAATGTGCCAAATCCTAAAGTTGTATAACAAGGATAAAAGATACAAGGACTGAAGTTGTAATCATGCCATACATAACTTTAGGGGGCCATTTATGCCAAACCCCTAAAGTTATGTAACAAAAGGACCATGCATGTAGTAGCCTTTATAACCCTTGGGGGCCAAACCTGGCTAACTCCCAAAGTTATAACACAACAAGGACCTTTCTTGCAACAACTTATATATAACTCAGGGACCATTTGTGCCCTATTCTAAAACTCTCACCCTTGACAACACACGCATGTTATAACCATCTTTCCAGCCAAAACCCTGACCTACTATTCATGCTTCCTTGTCCCCCTCCTCGATCACTGTTCACCCTCAGCCAAAATTATCACCACCACTCTCTCCCACCTCACAAAATAACAAGGCCAAGCTGGCAATCCTAAGTGCAACCATTGGCCAATGATTTCAAACGGTTGAGATCACACAACTTGGGCTCTACACAAATTTGATGGATAGGATTATTCTGTGACTCAATCACACAACAAAAACACTCTCAATCCCTCTCACAAAGAAAGCACATGAAAGAAGAGGTCAAGACCTCAAGACCTAGAATCTTCCTAGTACTAATATAAATAAGCTCAGTTGTAAGCCATTGTGGAAAGTTGTGATAAGTAGTTTTAGTAGTTTTTATCAGCTTTTATAAGTGTTATCCTTTAATATTGTAATGTTTTTATGATTAATGAAATTTCAAGTTTTAGTAAAAAAAATCCATTTTTCTTAAGTTTTTGTTAACAAGTCATCAAAAGCTATTTATAAGCTGTTTTTAAGTCCCCCTTTATACATATGAGTTTACTGTTTTAAGCTAATATTAAAAAGTAAAAAAAATCAAAAAAATGCACCCCTAAATTACCTCAGCTAATTTTGGAAGATAAGCTAAAAAGGGAAGAGCTTATAGACCCCCACTAGCTTGTCTTTGACAAGCTAGAGCTTGTAGAATCTTTTTATAAGCCTTGTTTTGAGCAAGGGTGTTGTAAGTCTCTCTTTTTCTTATTTTTCTTATTTACTGTAGATTTGCTTATTCCTGCTTATTTTGTGCTTATCCTTGCTTATTTATGTGTTTTTATGCTTACCATCATTTATTGTTGCTTATTTTGTCCTTTGTTTGAGTTTTTTATTAAACTGCCTCAAAACTGTCTATTTTGCCTCTAAACGGCTTATTTCTTAAGTACTCATTTAAGTGCATATTTGGTGTGCTTTTTGCTTACTTTTGCTTATCATAATTTACTTATCAATTATTTTTCAAACCCTTTGCTTAAAACCCTTTTAATCAGTCTAAAAACCACTTTTAAAAGTTTAAGGGGTGTTTGGGTTAGTGTTTCAAAATGGGTCATTTTGCTATATAACCAAATGGGTCACTTAGTTAACTTTGGCCAGCTGTTTTAAGTTGTTTGTCACAAGTTTTTCTTAGCTTTTAATTCTAAAAAGTTGTTTTTATGTTTGTTCTAATTGGGTCTTAGAAATTATCATCCCAAAAACAGTTTATAAGCCTCTTAGCTTAAGTTTTCTTAAATCCACATTTTGAGTCTTGTTTTGAGTCTATTTTAAGTGTCTAAATAGATTAGTAGTTAAGTCTTTTTGGTTAACTTGTCCTTTTTTAAAACTGTCAAAGTTTTTAGTGTCAAGTCTCTTTGTGTCAAAATCTCTTTTAAATCTATTTTATCCGATAGCTTAAATGGTTTTTAGTTCTTAAAAATTTGACAACAAGCTCAATAGGAGCTATACTCCATATGTTTTAGCTTTATTTCCTTTTTGAGCTTATTTTCCAGCTTATTTATAAGCTGGCTTTTAGCCCTTGAAATTAGTTAAAAAGTCCCCTGATGCTAGCACCAGCTTTTCAGACCCTTTTTCTTAGTTTAATTAAGCTTTTAATCTTGTTTTCTTTATAGATATAGGAAGCTCATAAGCTGTTTTATAAGCCCTAGGAAGCCTTAAGCTTAGGACCCACTCTAGGTAGCTTATATTTAAGCCACAAGTAGACCATTTGGACTGTTTGTTTAACAAGTCTAAGTAATAAGCCCATTTGCTTATTTAAGCTTCTTAGCTTATTGTTCTGCTTAGTTTAGGTTTAACTTTACTCATTAGGTTAGTATAAGTTCATTTTAGCTTAAGTTATTTAGGATAAAGCTTAAATGGGCTTATTAGCTTTGTAGTGTAAATTAAATTTAAGTTGTTTAGCACCTTATTAAGCTCTGCTGTCATTTAGCTTAGTAATACTTGTCTTCCTTGCTTATTTTTGTGTATGGATACTTATTAGGTGTAATATAGGGCATGTGTTGGCTTATTCTTCATTTTCATCAGCTTTTGTGCTTTTAAAAAGCCAAAAAGGATAAGCATTTTACTCCTCTTGTTAATATAAGAAATCTGCCACCTTATTTAGCTTATTTCGTGCTTATTTGCTAGTTATAAATTATTTGTCTTTTTTAAAGTTGCTTATTATTAGCTTGTTAAAATAGTTATAAAAAAATGGAAATAAAAAAGGTTGGGATTAGGGGAGGCCCCAAGTGAGCAGGGCTCAAACTTTGGACCTCAACCCCATCAACCACGTTTTATAACACTCACTCACTACCGATGTGCTACAATAGCTCATCCGGTAGTGAGCTACACAATTATTTCCTTAAGGACATTTTAGCCCATCAAGCCCATAAGCTGTTTTCAGCTTATTACGGCTTATTTATAAGCCTACTTTTATAGCTTTTATTTTTTCTAGATCCAGTACACCTTAATCCACATTTTTGTATTTTTTTTACATTTTTTTTATAATTGTTTGCTATTTTTTATCATTTATTTCCTTTTAAACTATTTTTTAATTATAATAAATTAAATAAAAATCAAAAAATATTTTTCTTTTTTAGAAAATTTTATTTTATCATATAGTATCTAGGAAAAATAGAAAATCTTTCGTAGGGTCATTTTTGCAAAAATTCGATTTTTAAAGAACGGGATTAAAACCTCGTTTTTGTTTTCTCGTTTTAAACTCAATTTAACTCCGTTTTCGTTCTAGTTTTCTTTAAACTTACTTTTTAGTCAATTTGAGTCCATTAAATGTGAAAAAATCAATTTAGATTCGTTTTTGAAAAATTAGGGTTTTTAGTGTGTCGTTTTAGCTTCCCGTTCTTGTTTTTAGTATAGTTTGCCTTATTTTTCTCGTAGTTTTAGAAAATCAAACCCAAATCTTTTCCACTCAAGCATTGTTATTCAAACCAACTTCCGACTTTCCAATTCGCTCCTCATTAGGGATAAACGACCCGAGAATATTCTATACTACTTCCGGTTTTATTAATTTTCTTGATAATTATCCTCATTTTATATTTATAAGTAATATATATTTATTTATATAAAAAGGGGTTGATTAATGAATTGATCAGGTTACATACTAGTAAGTTTTGGGTTTGTTTTCTTGAAAAGAGTTTATAATTAAATAACAATCCATCTTATCCGTTTATTCCACCGAACTTCTTCTTTTTGGTGATATTCATATATTCATACTTTTTTTAAACATTCTTGGGGATTTTGAGGGAACTTGCTTTTCCCCTATACTTATGATAAGAACACTTGCAGATACGCGCAATACTTTGAACAGATAAAATTTCATATGATTTATTTAAAAAGTTTTTTCAACAAAGTAATTCATTTATATTTTCCATTTTAATAATACCTCTTAATCAGAAAAATATTTATATCACGCAAGCATGATCTTACTGTGGTCTCGAAAAGATTCAAGCACAAGTTCTAGAATTTTACAAATCATCGGCGCACTCATAATTTTTAACCGACACCACTGTTCCAGAAAAAGCGACAAAGACTATACATACACATCCGTAACGACGGAATAGACATATATGACTGCAATCAAACCCTAACTCGAACAGGCTAAAGGCATCAATTATCTTGGGTATCAAAGATAGATACTTGAAATCTTAAAGTCTAAGGGCGAACCTCACTTTTTAATTAGTGGCATAATATGCTAGTAACGTTATCCATCTCGAGTCAGATTGCTTATGATCATAAAAATTTTATATTATGGTTTTAAATGTTTTTACTTTTCCAGGTTATCTCCCCCATACTTAATATGAGCATTGTCCCTAATGCAAAAGATTATAGAGAAAAGATAAACAGGGAAAGTGAAATATACTTTTTGCATTGCGTATCCTTTAAAACTCTTGTTTGCGTTCGTCTTTTCCATCTCCTTTTCCTGTTTCAAATACACATATTCCAAAACATATGCATGATAATAATTATTTTAATTAATTAATAAGTTTTAAAATATTATTTTTAATGCCAACAGAGGCATTTACACATAATAATAATAATAATAATATTATTGTTTGTGAAACACGTGTGTCCAAACACACACAATCACATATCCAACTTGTGTCATCCGACACTGCTCGTCCTCTTTATCATCAAGCTGCTGTTGTGGTGGTTGCTGTTGATAATACTGCTGGTAGTACTGGTCGTATTAGGGCTGAGCATAACCAAGTGGGTTGTAAGCACCCTGCAACGGAACATTATAAACTCCTGCCATGTGCTCAAAGACACCCTGGTACCTATCCCAGTGATATGCCTGTCTGTACTTCATCCTCTCTATCGCCTCCTGTCTGATCTCCATGCTACCCATGTGCTCATATAAATCCTGTATCGAAGCTCGCTGAA
Source organism: Tanacetum coccineum (assembly GCA_026074375.1). Taxonomy (NCBI): domain Eukaryota; kingdom Viridiplantae; phylum Streptophyta; class Magnoliopsida; order Asterales; family Asteraceae; genus Tanacetum; species Tanacetum coccineum. The sequence continues at coordinate 6,979 of BQNB010155034.1, forward strand.
CTTTAGGAGCTCTCTGGGTGGCAACTCTTGGTAAATCATCAACCGGAATATCAGGAATCAATGTATCCTCAGAGTCGATCAACTCTCTCGTGGTAGCCCTGTCTAAATCTTTGCAGTAAACCAGAGTGCTCAGGGAATGCATTATCTCTTCAGTCAAAACTTTGCTCTTCATAGCAATCTTTGAAATGAACTGACCACAACAAATCTGACTGTCCTTCTGACTTCCAGCTCCCTTCCTTTTCATCTATTTTGCAATCATCCAAGCTACATTTGCATACCCATTTTGATGTATATCCTCAAACATACTCAACAACCACAGATCATTCCTCTGAATCTTCTCATATCTAGTTGTCCTTTGACATAATCCGTAAGTGATCATTTTATGCAACACTCTGAGAATCAAGAATCGAACGGAAGTGATTGAGCTCCTAGATAAATGTAAGTCCTTATCTAGGCTAATCCTTTCCTAATATTCTCTAGGATTAAAGTTTTCATCACTTCTCAAACCTCCTTGAAAATAAGTATCAAAACCTTCTTCTTCTAATTCGTCAGCATGATATAATCCTAATCTCCTAGCAAATTCCAACAAAGTTAGACTATGAGCACGTCCTCCTAGTCTAAAACTGATTATCTTATTTGACTGTAATTCATTATCCACACATACTTCATCAAACTCATAAGTAGCATAGAACTCACGGCAAAGTTCTGGGTAGATAGGCTTATGTATGTTAAAATCTCTTACCCAAACCACATAAAAGAATACCTCCTCTTCGGTTTGAGCTTCCTTTAAACTAATTTTTAACATTGGATCAATCTCGTCCCCACAACCAATTTTGTGTAACAACTGCCAATCCATGATTTGCTGTGAGTAAATGAGTTTTGGGAGCAAAGTTGCCAACCTAGAGTTTTAACGAGACTTTGCTTCTCTACTACAACCTCTCCATTCTAAGAATTCGTGGTGAACATCTGGAAGTAATGCTTCGTCCACGGTTTCAACATTTCTAGAGCATTTGGCATGGGATAACCCGGCCTCATGATCATATGCTCCTGAAGTCTACATATCACAAATCAACTAAAGACATGATATATAATTAAGTTAGACAAGATTTAGCATTGTTGGTTATGTTTTGATCACCTTGCAAACATTTTGTTAGTTTTTGTGATAAAAAGTGCGGCGCACTTATATACAAGTGTGGCGGTTTTCAAATAATCAAGCAAGTGCGGCGGTTTCCAAACCAAAACCGGTGAACTTCCTGCTATGTTTTATACAAAATGAGTTCTTAATAGTTTTATCACAATCCAAACACTAATTCTAAACTGTTAAACCTGGATTTATTCGAGGGTTTCTGATAGCATCTCTTAATTCTTAATAACAAGGCATAATCCTAGTCCTATTCAAACTCTATTGGCATAATTTCATAATTTTCTCAAACTTAATTCATATAAACCCTAAACACATAATTATAATAGATAAGAAATAGTAAGGAATCAAGTAAACATATCCTTGGCATGATTAAGAAGTTGGTGGATTGGTTTTTAGAATCTTTTTTTGATTTTGATTAGAAACCCGGCGGTGTCTATGTTTTTTAGTGTGGTATTTATAATGAATAGAAAGCTTCTTTTATAAGCTTTGTTTCTGAAATGTCTAAGAAGTGCGGCGAACTTGGCCCTTTTTCTATATATATATATATATATATATATATATATATATATATATATATATATATATAAATCAATTATAATAACTGAAATGTAAATTAGTCCACCAAAATCTTCATTTATTAATATCGGGGTAGTCCTCTTACATCAAAGTATAATCCATAATGGATTTAATACAATTGATTTTATTTTGATATGCATACGATAAAAAGTAAAATTGAAGTACGATAAACATTATTATGGGAGTACGTAAACTATTTCTCCCTTATTCCTCCTTCCAAAGTTTACTTGACGAACTAGTTTGGTGACATTATGTCACTCAATTTATGATATTTGGATAATTTCCTTTTCGTGGGTTTTGTCACAAAAGCATGCATGTAGATATTTCCACAGGGATCGGTCAAACAAATTTGAGTTTTCCACTGCCGAGTTGCTAACTCAGGATTAGAATAGCATAATTTGTAATCGGGCTTCCATTCAACATCTCTTAGTTTAGCAGGGAGTGATCCTAGGAAACTTACAGCCTTTTTCCACACGCTGGTTTTTCTGAAAGGGTTTATTACTGATTCAAGGGTTGACAAGGTCATGTTTTCACCAGGGTTGGTATTTTTTTGGTATCCTATTGGTCTTGAGTTGTGAAGTGGTGTCCCCATTTCATTCCTCTTAATCACATAATCTTCCTCGTCATCTAAGTCGCTCTCAATAATTCTGATTTTTTCTAATCTAGCTGCTCTAAAGGTTTGGCGAGTGAGCCCATCAAAAGTAGTAAATATCATGTTTGGAATGTTAATGTTGCCTCCAATTGTATCAAGGAATCCACGACCCACTACGATAGGTGCGTCCTGATCTACATGTATTTCTAAAATTAAGAACTTGGCAGACAGAATGGTGAATCCAACTTGACATAGTACATTTACTAGCCGACCAGTTACTCCAGCTTCTGTATAGTTAATCATTGTTATGTTTCTTTCTTATTTCATGATATCATCTCTACCCAGCTGTTCGTAGATTCTGTATGGCATGGTGTTAGTGTCAGATCCTGTATCAGCGAGAGCGTTTTCATTGATTTGGCCTTCCAACCTAATTGGAAATAAAAATGCCCCTAGATCTTTCTTTTCATTAAGCATCTGCCCTTTCACTTTCACCATTGCTCTTTCTTCTTAAGGTTTAATCTTTCTATCTAATTTGACTTTGTCGGCCCAGATTTCGTCCAATAACTTTTTGTATTTGTCACTATAGGCCAATGTCTCTATTACTGGTCTCACTACTTCTAGAATTTCATAACTTATACTAATAATGTGGGCAAGTGCCCTTCTTTCCGCTTCCTCTTGGGTTAAGGGTGTTCCAATTGATGAAGATGGTCAGCACCATTAAAGTACATGATGTTCTCCAATATTTTCTTTTTATTCCTACTTCATGCTGTATCTTTGTATTAAGGTGAATCCCAATCTCCTGACCCTTCGTTTCGGTCACTAGACATCTCAATCACGTCCTTTTCTAGGCACATATTTCCCATACTCGAGTCCATATTACTTTTAAAACAACATAATATCAAAATAAACATTAGTAGGTTAGTTAGAGCATATATAAGCAACTTTCTACACTTACACAATATTAATAAACACATAGCAATCTTTATATTAAACAATCCCTTTGCAAAATATGAGTTTTGGGTCTTTTGATTTGGTTCAGACAAAAAAGTGCGACGGTTTGTTAGAAAAGTGCGGCGCCCTTTCTAAAAAGTCAATAATTCTTCTTTATTTTCCAGAAACACCGGCGCACTATATAATGAGTGTGGCGCACTTCTGGACATTTTATATCTGATTTTTGTTGAATTTTTCACTTGCACAACTTTATCAAGAAGACTTAAACTAGCTATCATGAATTTCTCAAAGAGGCATTTAACAAATAAGAAACATAAGCAATTAGGTAGACAATTAACCAAATAAGCTAATAAGAAAATATTTTTTTCTTTTTCCATTTTTAAACACAAGTGATATATAAATTTAACAATTATCAATATTGGAATTATATTCCTCATTAAATTACAAATTATGGGGTTTTTGGTTTTTTTATGGTCAAGTCACTTTTAATTTAGACTTTTTTTTCTCAATTAACAAGCAAAGTGCGGCGGACTTTGAATAAGTGCGGCGCACTTCCTGAAGTAGTAACAATAAAATGGTTTTCGTTTGTCAGAAAATGGTACGGCGATTTTTCAAATTTCAGGTTGTAATATTAAAATGACTTTATCAAAAAAATGTTTTCAATCCCCAGCAACGACGCCAAAAACTTTGATGTGTTTCAAAAGCTTTAAATTTATAAGACTGAAAATACCGAACAATTATATGGAAACACACGGGTAAAGTATAACCCTCGTTTGTAATATAGTATTGTAGGTAAGTCATGTCGTTCCATAGGAGATTGGCAATTCTAAGATAAAGTCAATAATATTACGAAAAAAATATTATCTTGTAGATTGTCACGTGTCTAAAGATAATAGTCTAATTCTATTAAAAGGCATGTTTGGTTAAGAAACAAGAAATATTATAGATAAACTTAAGTAGATGAATGATTCACAGATGTAGTTATAATAAATTTAAGAATGTTTAGTTGCTTAAAAGGATTGTCTATTATTCATAATGAAAATCCCTTTTGGCCTTTATTTTTAATCATGAAAATGCTTTAATTGTGATCCGTGTTTGATGATGAGTAATATAAGCTTACTAAACCAAGTTCGTTAGACATGTGGTTTAGCGTTAAACCTTTTTG
>BQNB010155035.1:0-15445 GCA_026074375.1 Tanacetum coccineum
AAATATTTAAGGTCAAAGTTGAGAGAGAAAGACTTAGAAAGTCAAAAGTGGACAATAATTTTGGGACGGAGGTAGTATTACTTTACTTTTCTTTAATATGGAAACTTAAGAACACATAATTAATAATGTATAAAAATTGGATACGCTAATTAGTGTGAAAAAATTCAAAAAATCATATAAAAAAATCACACATATAACTATAGCAAAAAAAGTTCACGGTGAAAAAATATAACATTTCTCCACATTAAATAATTGTACAATTTATTTTGTAATACCAAACTAGTAGGGCATCCGCGCGTTGCGACAACGGGTACCCTGTGATTAAAGTTCAGACGTCAACAAAATAAAAATGACGAACTGATTAACTGGAGAAAAATAAAAAATATGATTTCAGTCCAACTCGATTTACATGTTTTTACCAGTTTCGACCGGTCCTCTCCGTTTCGTTTTCGGACGGATTTTATTGGCTAGCTTAACCGTTGACGACTCTGATTTTCGGTCGAACTCGTTGGTGCGGTTCCATCAACTTCATATAAATTGTATTAAACTTTGTATGTTTTATTATTTTGTACAATGCGTATTATAACATGTATTTTTATTTTTAGAGGTGCTTTAAAATTAACATTAATTAGTGTTTTAATTACTTTATACTTGCAACATATGCATACAGAAAATAAATATTGTACGTTTTGCTTTAATTTTTACTAGCCGGGTACTCGCGCAATGCGGCGGCGGGTACCCTGTGACTATATTTTACGGCGAGCAAATGTTATCCGGCTAAGCATTTTTCTAAAAAAAAAATAATCTCTGCAGTAAGTACCAGTAAGAGTTTAGGAGTGAAAGTGAAGGTATATTGAGAGACTATTTTTGCTTTACCAAAAAATATTTGTGTGTGGGAGATATGAAATGGTTTGTGTGGATTTATATTATAGATGCGGTTACACATTTTTAATAATCATTATTGATAGTAATGATTTTAAGCGGTTACACGCTTTTAATAATTATTGGGGGCCGTTACAATGATGGTTTAAGCGGTTACAAGTTTTTAATGATATTGCTTATTATTTTTAAGACTTGGAAATGATAAATTTGGACAAATTCAATAATTATTTTTAACAGTGAACAATCACTACATAATAAAAAGAAAAGAAAAAAAAATTACTGTAGAATGTAAGTAGTAGTTAAATAAATTGAACAATTCCAAACATCTCAATAATCACAAATCAAATATTAAAATTCTAATAATTCGACAAAATAAAACCCCAAACGGGTTATCATTATCATCATCAATCATCAATTCAAAACTACAATCACCAAATTTTAGATACGAGGTAAAGGTTCGGAATTAGACTGTGTATATGCCCTCTTTATTCTAGTTTCGATGGTCGTGATGATCAGCTCTTCACTCGTTCCAAAATGGTGGTACGGTGTCGCACCGGATAACACGACCAATGTCAAAGCTTGTGCATGCATCTTAGATTTCAGAAACAACAAACTTTAGAAACAACCAAGTAAAAGTTATAGAAATAAATAAAAGGTGATTAATTAGTCACAACCTGGCATGAATAAGCCTCATGTTAGGCTTAAAATGAGCTCGTTTAGAGCTTGTATAAGCCAATGATGCTCCAACTGCTATGGCCCATATTGTTCCTACACACATGAAATTTTCAATAAGTACCATTGTCTACAACGTTAGTTATAAAAGCAGATGAAATATATATATATACTATATATATAACCAACCAATGCTAGTAAGCTTGTGCTCTCAGAACCAAGATTGCAAGCCTTCCATTTTTAGATGTTTTAGAAATTGTTGTTTAGAAAGATGTTGTTTTGAGGATGAAATGAAAATGTCGACTAAGTCTAGTATATATATAGTATATATAGGGTGCTGCATGGGGGTATGTACATGGTGATGATGTTTAAATGGGCCGTTACAAGCAATGAGATGTTACAACTTACAATTATACAAAATTAAATGGACCGTTACAAGCAATAGGATGTTACAATTTACAATTATACATAATTAAATTGGCCGTTAAAAGCAATGGGCAGTTACAACTTACACATCTACCGAATTAAATTCATTTAATTTTCAGGATGTAACGTAAAGCTATTGAAAAAACGACTTTGACCATGCGTTGGAACAATAATTTTTCAGATTTTTAAGCCTTCCTTTTATAGTAATCTTTTTACTTAAAATTTTAAGTACTTCTAATTTTAGAAATTGGATAAATGCTTTATAAAGTAGTAAAGATAGAGATATTTGTTAGATAGTTGTTTTTGTTGTAAAAATAAGTCTATATTTAATGGATTGTACATTATGCTTTATAATTTGTATTACTTAATATTTTTAGGTATTAAATGAATGGAGAGGGTCATTTTTCTTTTAGTAGTATAGATTTCTCCACAGTGTTTTTTATTTTTTATGTGTGGAATTATTATTTTTTTTATTTTCTAGATTTGAAGTAATTTTTAGTACGGGACGAGCCTCAAATCTAGCTTAGACAACATTTTTTTATTATTTTGCTGTGCCTGATCTCTATTCATAATGAGATCTCTCTTTTGTTGTATTACTAATTATTTTACTTTAACCCATCGTCTTAAACACGGGTGTGGTCGTAAAAAAAGGTAACCGCGGGGTATTCAGTATTGTAACGGGGATTGTTTTGAGACCAAAAGAGTTTTTTGGCGGTTTTGTTTTTTGAAACCCTTTTGAAAGTAGAAGAGCGAAGTCCGTAATTCTGACCCAACTAAACTGTTGACTCCAATAGTCATTCTATCAAATTATATATTATTAGTATTATATATAGTTAGGAACAAAGTAAGAAGTTTTCTTAAATAAGAAGGATAAGAAGTAACTATAACCGCTATTTCGAGATGCCATCGACTTAAATTAGATGAATCTCTTATTCTTAGATGCATTATAATGCATCGTAATGTGTTTTCTATCTTTTACTTTAGATGCATAATAGTATATTAGATGCATTTTAATTTTTTCTCTTGTTTTTTTGTGCTCTGCAGGTGCCAAAATCTGAAAAATCCAATTTGCTCCCATCTACGCATCAAAATTAAGTTCAAATCAAAAATGGTGCATCTATATGAAAAAAAAAATGCGTCTAATGCAAGTCGTTGCCTTCTCAATGTGTGTTTTAGTCACTTCTCACCACATTTTATTAGAGTTACTTTTTATGGATCCCTCACTATATATATATATATATATATATATATATAGAGGAAGGTTAAAATAAAAAGACAAATATTCGTGAGAAGGATAAAAAGAAAAATTTTTTTTAAAAAGTTCTCGAAAAATTCTAAAAAAATTCCATTAAATCAGGTATGTTGGTGCATAAAACTTTTGTAAAAGAAGTTTTTCTAATTTTGAGTTTTTATACGTTTTTTTAATGCGCAAAAAAAGAAATTTTGATGCACAAAAAAATTTTGATGCACAAATTTTTTGACTTGTTATAGTTTGATGCGCAATAAAATTTTGATTCAAAAAGTCAAAAGAAGATGAGTACAAAAACGAATTTTTGATGCATAAAAAACCGATTTAATGCACAAACGTTTTTTTTAATAAAAAATTTTCGGCAAAACTATCCACTTTTAGAAAAACTTCCTTTACAACTTTTTCATGCACCAACATACACGATCTTGTAGAATTTTTTGAGAACTTTTTAAAAAAAATAAATCTTTTTCAATTTGCACCATCTACGCATCAAATTAACGTTCAAAACTCAAAATGGTGCATCTATATGAATAAAAATGCATCTAATGCAAGTCGTTGCATCTCAAATGTGTGGTTTTAGTCACTTCTCACCACTTCTTATTATAAGTTACTTCTCACTGGATCCCTACTCTCTCTCTCTCTCTCTCTCTCTCTCTCTCTCTCTCTCTCTCTCTCTCTCTCTCTCTCATATATATATATATATATATATATATATATTAGGGGTTTTGGCCGGTTTTAGATAAAGGTGAAAAAAAGGAAACAAATTTGACTATAATTAGGACTCTATTAGTATAAATACAAAACCAATAAAAACCCTAAATCACTTCTCTCCTCCCCCTCCCTTTGTTCAGCCGATCCATCAAGAAAAAAGAAAAAAAAGATTTTTTTTATCAAGAACAAGTTTGGTGAATTTGTGTTTCAAGATTCAAGGTTTTGGTATGTTTCAATTAAGCTTTTGTTTAGTTTTCTTTAAAACATGTAATAATTAATATGATGGATCTTTAGGGTTATGAAAACTTCTATAATTAAGGATGTATTAATCATGCTAGAGCGTTTAGGGTTTAATTAGGATCTTATTGGTGTAAGTGGTTAGTTGATAACTTTTTATTGCACCAACATACACTGATCTTTGCTCGAATTTTTTATAGACTTTTTAGAAAAAATAAAATCTTTCTTATCATTCTCACGATTATTTGTCTTTTTATTTGATTTATCCTCTATATATATCTATATATATATATATATAATATATATATATATATATATATATATATAGTGTAGGGTTCTTTGCAGAACCAAATAAATGTCGAGAACTGCGAGAACCAATCTAAGCCTTTTATTTTTTTTATCAATGGTTAAAAGGATTTGTGGCATAAGTGTAATAAATCAGAAGATTTTAATTAAGTTGATATTAGTTGCAAGGGCATTATGGGAATTGATTCTTAATTATTTTTATAACCGTCCTCTTAATAAGGAGTTTTCCAATATTAATTACGTTAACATTTACACGATTTGTTTACTCCCTCAACATGAAACCGCCGCTACTTTTACCAGTGCTTACAATCTCATAGTCATACATCACCACGTAGCATAATGTTTCAATAGAATGAAGGAATTCTAATATTTTATTCATTCCAACGTTTAGCATCCATGTAAGTCTTATATTAACACATTAATTGTTGGTCTTGGTTTTTTATTTAAGCAAAATAGAAAAGCATTAATTCTTATCACCCCCCCCACCCCCCCCATTTTTTTCCCCCCCCCCCCCCCACCAGTTTTCTTATTTATGGGCCACTTCATTTTGATATTTTTTTGTTATATTACGAGCGGAACACACTTATTAGTAGAGATTTTTTTGTTTATTTAAGGGGTTTGGGTGCGTGATGCTTTTTTGGGAGGACGCCTTGAGTCTTTTTTCTGTGATGGTGTGCAAACATCCATTATAAAAAATGTTGCTACTATTATCTAAATTTTTTGGATCAATTTAGATCGGTTATTAGATGGAGTGTTATTTTAAGTTTTAATAAAATGTTTTATAATTATTATAAATCTTATTGGTTTATGAGTTTTGAAAAAAAATTCAATAATTAGTTAGCGGGTTTCTTAATTGTGTTTGAAAAGTGGAAAAACAGATGTGCACTTGTGCATAAAGCTATACATGTCTTGTTATAACAATGTAACTTTAAGTGATTGTTTGTGTGATCCACTAATTTTTAGCTCATCAAGATATATTGGACTCGAATTTTTGTTACACGTTTTCTAAATGTCCATATAGATCAATAATTGTATAAGTTTTACTTTGTGAGCATTTTTTATCTCTGGGATACATGTACACAAAACATTTTTCAAATGTAGATACAAGTGCATTTTGAGTTTTTATTGTGTTTTGAATATTATTAATTAGAATTTGATTCTTTTATATGTGTTTCAAACAGATTCTTAAAGATTATGTTGATTATGTAGACAAGCCCTTTATTTACTCAATATCGTATGATGAAGACGAATAATTTGTGCGTGTGTAACCCAAAGTAAAATATATTGTTGTGCATATGTGTTTTGTTAGTTATGATAAATAATTCGTTTATTAATTGGTTATGGTTACAGATACAAGTATGATGATCAATGGGAGTGTGCCCGCAATTTTGACTTTTGTAACTACTATCTAGACGAGAGATTCGTTATGCACCAAGAACTAAAGAGTAAAGACACAAGTGCATGCACTGGATACGGCAAAATCAAATCTGATTATATTAAAGATTAGTAGACACGTCTATACATCAACGAAACTTTCATTTATTATTTACTTTTAGAATTTTGTATTTAATTGTATATCACGTGATCTTAGATTTTGTGTATAACGTTTTTGTTTTGAAAATGTATACAATACATATAAAATATGTTTGTTTGCCATTCCATGCACATGTACAAATATTTGTGACCAAAACACATTAAATGTTTAAGCAATTGAACACTAAAAGTATATATAAATTGACATTATATGGAAAAAAAACACATATGCACTTTATTTTTTGAAATAATGCATGCTGAAAAAAAAATATTTAAAAAAAAATTAATTCTTAAAATTTAGGAACTTAAAAACGTTTTTTATTAAAAAAATTCAAAAAGAAATAAAAAAGTAATTTTACTATTATACCCTTTTGAATTAAATAGTAAAAATAAATATTTAGAAAAATCTGATTGGTTGATGCTGGTTCTCGCAGTTCTGTACATTTATTTGGTTCTGAAAAAAACCTCACCCTATATATATATATATATATGAATAAATAAATAAATAAAAATATTGAATAATAGAAAGACCTGTTCCTCAGATCTGCTGGTTATAAAAATAAAAATCATCAAATCTGTTGTTGTATTGTAGTTTATTTAATTTAATTTAATTTAACAATAATAATGGATAAGGGGGATAAAAAATCGATTGGTATTAAAGAAGAAGATATGGATCTGGATTTGGATTTTGATTCGGAATTGGAAGAAGAATCTGTGGAGGACGAGGAAGAAGATTGGAATGAAGATTTTGAACAAGTAGAGGAGATGACGTCACCTTGGGTCTCAAGTTGGATTGATCCTGCAACTGGTACAACTGTACATGGGGTGGAAGTTGCCCTAATGAAAGATGATGACGATGAAGATGATGTCATTAGGCGTGATTTCTTTGGACCGAAGGATCATATGGAAGCTGCTCCTGAAGTTTGTTCCATCTGTTTCGGAATTTGGACTAGTGACCAAAACCATCAAATTTGGTATGTTATTTGTACGTCAAATTCTAGGTTTAATAAATACTAGTACTAGTATAATTTACTTATAGGAAGAATAGGGCGAACGGAGCCTTGTTCATGTTTCTTCATTTAATTTTAACCGGACAAATAAACGGACACGAACGTTTAAACGGACGAATTTTCTTGTTTATGTTCGTTTATTAAGAAAATAAGTTATTCGTGTTCGTTTATGTTCGTTAATTAAGAAACTAAACGAACATTAAACGAACATAAACGATCGAAAATAAATGAACGTAGGAAAAAAAACATAAAATATTATCAAATTATGCATAATATTATGTTTATAAATGTTGTTTTATTTAAACATACAGGATTTAGAAGTATACAATTAAAATATAGAGAAATCTGCAAATATGCTCCCTGTGGTTTCCCAAATTTGCAGATTTGCTCCCCAACTTCACGAAAGTGCAGGCGGCCTCCCCAAAACGAAACTTGTGTCGCATTCATGCTCCCTGGCAAGGAGCACGAGTGCAATGGAAGTTTCAATTCCCATTGCATTCGTGCTCCCTGGCAGGGAGCACGAGTGCAATGAAAGTTTCAAACTAGGGAGGCCACCTGCACTTTCGTGAAGTTGGGGAGTAAGTCTGCAATTTTTGCAAACCACAGGGAGCATATTTGCACTTTTCTCTAAAATATATGATATACGAACATATATATATAAATGAACATAAACGAACGTTAATAAACGCGTAATCGGGCGTTCACGAACATAAATGAATGAACGTGACTTGTGTTCATGTTCGTTCATTTAACTAAACGAACGTAAAATAATGTTCATGTTTGTTCATTAACGTTCAGTTCGTTTACAACCCTAAAAAAAATAAAAATGTTTCTTTTTTTACTTGAAAAGTATCAAGATACAAATTTTAGGGGCTTTTGGCTAAGCTTATGAGTTGAGCTTATGCTTATGTTATTTAAGTGGCTTATGGCTTACATATCATAAGCTCATAAGCCCATATTGAGTGTTTGAATTAGCTTATATTAAATGGGTGGATAACTTCTTGGTTTAGTTTGGAGTGGTAAAGCACTATAAGAGGCATGAGTTGAAAAATATTAATGTTAGATTAAGTATAATTGAGGGTAAATTTGTAATTTATAATGCAACATGTTATATAAGCCAAACCCCTTTTATAAGCTCATAAGCCCATCATATAAGCTTAGCCAAAGATCCCCTTAGTCTAAAGTTGTCAACTTGAACTTAAAAATGTTTCTTATAGATAATTCCAATTTTTAATATTTTTCTTCTTATAGATTATTAAGGGGCCGTTTAGTTGGTAAAAAAAATTCATGTTTTTTCGTTTTTTAATTCTTAGATAAAGGGAATGGTTTTTCTTCTCTAGAAAAGAATTGAGAATTTTGAAAATGCGTTTAGATGAAGTTATATTTTTCTTTTCTTAAAAAATAAAAACGTATGAAAATGTATAAACCAAAAAAATTTAAAAATAATTAAAAATGGCGGTTAGCATGGACGGTGGAGGATGACACGAGAGAGAATGGTGTATATTTATTATTTTATAGATCCCAATTCTTTCTATTGAGAAGAAAATGAGAAGGGAAAAAGTGAGAATAATAAAATAGACTTTTTAATTTTTATGTTAAAATGTTGAAAAAATGTGAGAATGAGAATTCCACTTTTTTTGAAAAATGTTAAAAATGAATGCAACTAAACGGATTTTCAATATTTTCTTTTTCACATGAAAAAATTCCTGAAAAAATAAGATATTTTTTACCAACTAAACGGCCCCTAAACGTTTAACTTTGGTTTTTGTGTGAGCACCTCAACAGCTGTCTTCCTTGTGGGCATATATTTGGAATATCATGTATCAAGAGATGGCTTCAAACCGGTTCCTCTAGAAAGGTGACTTTGTCGTCCGCTTTTCTAACTATAATTTAATTCCCTTTTTACCAAAATTCTGATTCTAAATTTCTATCTTGTCTTAATCGATTGTTATTAGTGCCCTCAATGCAACACCTTTTGCACATTGAAGGATGTTAGACCTCTTCATGCAACTCGCCTTTACAATCCTGCTGCTGATCAAAAGGTAATCAATCTTTATGCTAAGTTAACCTTCAATTCTTTTCATTTTCTATAGATATAATATGCAGTGTCATACCATTTTCCTTTTTCTTTTTCATAAGTTTTGTGTATTAACTAACTATGCCCCTTTTGGTTCTGTAAAAACTATCAAAGTTTTTCATGCCGGCATCCACTAGACGCTTTCCCTTTAGCAGACTTGGACTTTTGCATTCAAGAAATTTGAATTTGGACGTCGGAATTTTGCGTTGAACAAGAGATCTGATGCTTTGAAAAGGCTGGCTGATGTAATGAGATGGAAAAAGGATGCAATGAAACGGCGGACTGAATCATTGCACAAGATGGCTTATGTACTAAAACTGGCCAAGGCAGTGGAACAACAGGCTGATTCAATGCGACGGGCTGATGCATTGCGACTGCGGGCAAATACATTTGGCCGGCAGGCCGATGAGTATTTACGGCGGGATAAAGCATTTGAAGGGCGGGGTAAAGCATTGCTTCGGCGAATAAAAGCATTTGATCAGCGGTCTAATGCATTTTCGGCAAGATTCGTCTTTTTTAATAAAGCCTACGAGGACTTTCATGGGATAGCATCACAGAAGAACACTGAACAATGGGCTGCACCTGCTACGTGACATAAACACCAAGTTATTATGCATCAAAATACTGATGACTTCGCATCTTCTTTATCCAGTACTTGTGCGTTCTATTTATTATATTACAGTAGCTTCTTGTTTTTTTTGTTTTTTTTTTTGTTGAATGAACACATTTTTTGTGAAATATTTCACATTATGGGAATTTAATGGGAGCTCTAAGAAATTTGGGGCGGTGTGGTGGTGGGTGGATTTAAAGGGAATAATGCAAGAAAAAATGGGTGTGAGATTGGTGATGACTTGCTAATTTAAATCAGAGGAAAAACGGGAAAAAAAGTTGCTGTCAGTAGAATGCTTGCTCATAATGTGATTATTTCGATTTTAAAAGTATCTGTCTTCTATCCATCAGGAACCAAGTAAATTTAGTAGGGCTCACAGATAAAAACGCTACATTGTATGTTTTTCCAATAATTATTATTCTCGGCATACCATGCAAGTGTAAATAAAAAAATGGTACTCTTGTTGACATCGATTCGTGCATCATTGCTTTATGCTCACTGTGAAGTCCTTGTTTTCGTTATTTCTCAAAGTATGATGTTTATTTGTGTTTTCTTAACACGGTAAACTTTCATCAATATATCCCAACAACTGTCATGGTGCCAACACTTGCTTAACACAGCAGAACAAAACTGATTGCACCAGAGTTAAACTAGCATTCACGAAATTCAAGAAAAATGTATAATCAAACTTCTCCAATGTTTTATGTTCCTTAAAAAAATTAAGGAAACAAAATCCTAAAATATTGTAAACATGTCCGGCCTACTATTCCATATGTATCAAAATCTTGCAAATATTCAGTTAACGGTTCTTAGAATTTAAGAACTCAAACTGGAGTAAAATATGCAGAACTATACCCATATTCTGTATACTTATCTTCATCATAAGTCAAATAAGAAGCTTATTCCTATTCTTAAAAAAAATTAATTGTGATTGTTGGATGTTGGCTTTCAAAAATGCATTGATAAGGAGTTAAAGGGAGATCCAACTGGTGCAGCAAGTCCAAGTGAACGCATCACTTTGAACCTACGGACTTTCCTTGATGTGTATAATGGGCAGCTGACCTCCTGATTTGCATTCCAATCGAAGGGTTAGTTTGACATATGTATAAAAGACTTCAAATAAAAAAAAAAAAAAAATATGTGGTCACCCTGTTAACTCACATCGAAATGAACTTTCCGTTTTCTCTCACGCTGGCTTCTTGCTCTGCCTGTAGAATTAGCTCCTCCTTTGTTTGAACTCGGTGAGCCATCCCTTTCTAAATGAGCACAAGAAAGTTATAAAAGTTAGTGCAGCAAATTTAGAGGTTAGCATTACCTATCTGTGCATTATAAGGATTACTAATTATTGACGATGCCAAAAGTGGCCAGCATGATAACTTTATGCTATATGTCAGCCAACGATGAGTTGCTGATAACAAAATCTAAGGCATGTAAAAAATAGAGCCTAGACAACAATTAATAAAGATGAACAACTTCTGAATGGTCATTAGGCGTTAACTTCTACTTACGATTTACTTTTCCTTTTTTTAACGATAATGAAACACAATATCTAGTCACCTACTTAGCCAATGCCAAAAGTGGCCTCACTGAATTATAGACCATTGATTTTATTCTATACCACCATAAAAAAAAAACCTTTCAATGTAAATAAAACTAACCTAAGAAACCAAAGACACTTGACTGTTGCATACAAAAACATACTCAGTTTCTTCCTATGTTACAAGGATGATGGTAGAGACAAATTGAGTGCACAGTATGTGTTTGCGTATATTGGTCTAAAGTGAAACCTTTAAAGCCATAACTTAAATTCACATTTAACAATGAATATATAAAGTAGGATTCGACTTTATCTTAAGCACAGAGGTCAACATTTTATATATAGCACTATAGATAAAACACAACAATGCATTTGACTATCTAATCATACACATTTAACAACAACACACATATCTATCAGAAAAATAACTATACCACATCGTATTCATTAAGACATAAATCTTACTTTAAGGTATAGTTAATTTTCTGTCTAGTTTTTGTAGAAAAGGGACCGAAATTCCCCCTTTCATATCCCTTTACTTGATTAACAATTCGAGGGTAGGTCAAAGTAACCCTCCCCCACCCCGAGCGGAAAACAAAACAAATATGGGAAAGAATAGAATCCCTTAAAGCACTCAGCAATGAAAAGTTCTCGGTTATAAGAAATCCAGGCAACCAAAAAAATATGAGAACTGACATCCTTTTTAGATTGTTTTACACTCTATACCAGACTCTAGAGCTTATAGAAATACACGAAGTTACAATTTACTCAACCTCATGCTGTGCTTATTACAAGACGCCATACCTAGCCAATACTGCTTTTAATCTGGCCTTGACAAGACTATAACTTTGTCAATGGTCCACTAGCCTATCTCATTTGAAACCCACAAAAGGAGTACCTATAATCCTAATAACAGAAACCAGGTACTAATAATATGAGCCATGCCATTTCGATTGGCGATGTATAAAATCTGGACTTTATGTTTAGACCACAGAAGTATGAATGTAACGTTTATACAGGCTCATAAAACGGTTTTCATTAGATTTACGCAATATATTATACCCAAGGGTACATACCGGATAACTGGTCATTGTGACCATCAACTACTTCACTGTTTTCCGTTAGTTGTGATTTAGTAGGACTGAGCTCCAATGCATGATCATCACTATCTTCATCTTTTCTATTTTCACACATAAAAGAGAATGCAACCTTTATTATATCATAAATAATGAGAATATCAAAAGTGACATAAAATGATTAATGTTTTAAACCTCTCGCTGCAAGGTTGAAGATGTGCTTTTCCCCCAAATGACTTAACATCTTTGAGTGAAACATGTTTGCCGTTAGTTACTGTTTTCCGTCTTCTATTTTGACTCTTGGTGGATTTAGCAGGAGACTGGTCAACGGTGCCACTTATGGCGTCATTTGACATATCTGAAACCCAAAAACGATAGTCCAAATAAGATCATCACCCCCATAAATACTTAACACCATAAATAAGAGCATCACCCCCAATCAATCAACATATTATCCACATCTACATCCAAAATTATTTGATAAAGCACATAAAATATCCGTAGTCCTATTTCGTAAGTTTATCTTGTGACATTTCATTTATCATCATATCAATCATCAAGTACAAAAGTCTAATGAATTCGACATTCATTGTATATATCAGCATACATTGTTCATCACTAAGCACTTGCGCAAATAGTAAAGTTACACCTTCTAACATGACGTAACAGAATTTACACAGCGATTATACAAGAAAACTTAATCCTACTGGGATATACTTAATATAACTAAACCGTAATATAAGACATTAGCCTTTCTCGAGGACAATGCCAAGGGTTTTGTATCATCAACTCTTCTAGTCTGCTCTACATAACCCTTAAACAACCGCAAATCATACACTAAATAAAAAGATAATAAATTAATAATCCAATACAACATTAATCGGAAAACGGTTCATCTTCACTAAAAAAACAAACAATCCCTAACCCTAACAAATTCAGACACAAATCATCACAAATACTTCAAATACCAAATCACAAGTCAGAATCTCTTACAAACAAGTTCCAATTTCATTCAAACCATTGCTCAAAAAAGTAATGACATCATGTCATGTATCATCAAAATCAATCATAAACGATAAACTACAAAGCCCTTATGAATTCAACTTTCATCATATATATTAACATACATTGTTCATCACAAGCATCAATTTTCCTCTAATTAGTGAGCACTCAGGCAACTAGTAACCTTACAACATTGTGACCAACACATCAAATTTACGATATTAGCCATTAGATACGACAATGGGAAGGGTTGTGTACCATCACTTCATCTCTACAAAAATCTTATACAACTACAAATGATACACTATGGAAGCGCGTCTGAACCCGCTTTTACAAAACTACATTTTGTCTCTAATAAAACACAGATAATCACATGTTTCTATTTTATTTTATCTTTGCCAAACGCTATTTTCTGATCATTTGCGTTTCGCAAACACTTTAATCCGATAATCACTCCCCAAACACAATCCCAGGAACCCTCTATAAATCGTAACCGATACAGAATCACATCAAGAAACAAACCCTATTCCCATTCCTAACAAACATTTATACAAAATTTATAGATAAAAAAAATATCCCAACATCATAAAAATCAAAACTATAAGAACATATACCTTTAAAACAACAAATTCCAAAACTAAAATCAGTACGCCTTTTCGACGAAACAACACTTCTAGGAAGCTGAAAACACTTTGGAATATGATCAATTTCAATCTTTTTAACTCTAATTTTCTTTCTGTAATACACTCTTATCTCCATTGCCATTTTTAACCAAACAAACCCTAATCTTGATCACAATTTGGGGGAAAATATTCCCATGTGTTTTTGGAAAAACTGAAAACTGGGTATTGGAATTGAGATTGAATCTTGAATTGGGTTGGTTTTACATTTGATTAAGAGTTAATTGCATAAATGGTCCCTGTGGTCTGTCGGGTTTAACGAAAATAGTCCCTAATCTTTTTTTTTCCCGGATCCTCTCTCTATGGTTTTGACCCGTATCGGGTTTGGTCCCTTGACCAATATTTCCGTTTATTTGACCGTCAAGTGTGTCATGTGCAAGTCACATGTGAGGGTATTCTCGTCATTTCATATAATGTATAAACAATTAAGCCACCTAAAACACATACTACTTAATAAAGTTGCTAGCACATTCATCAAAACAAAAGCACAAACATTTCATTATATTAAATTGAGCCTTTTTTATTTTCTTCATATGTAAAGGGTTTAAGATTTATTCGGAGTATTAGTTTGTTTTAGATTTGGTTATAAACATTCAAACTCATAATCAAATATCTATGAAAAAGCTGTTATGAATTTTTATTGTTCATAGTTTCATACCATTTTCCTTAGCAAATGTTTAGATTTTGACTTTGAATTTGTAAAGTCTAACAATATTTAAATTGATGGTTTCTTTTGTTTGTTCGATCTATACATATGTTTGTGTATGGATAATTTGTTTATTAAGTATATTCGATTTTAATGTTTGATTTGGATATGATGAAATGTCAAAAGATTTTGTTCATGATTTTAAGGATATTTTTGTCATTTTGCTTTATAAATATATATTTAACAGTCAAACTAACAGAGTTAGTGGTCAAGGGACCAAACCCGATACGGGTCAAAACCACAAGGAGAGAATCCGTTAAAATAGTTTGGCAGGGACGATTTTCGTTAAACCCGACAAACCACAGGGACGATTTATGCAATTAACTCTAAAATAAATGTCAACTTACCGTCTCTCAATCATAACGTCCATTAAATATTTCTTTGCAAAGGCTACCTTGATACAATCTAAACGTTTCCGTTAATTTTTTTTACTAAATCAAGAAAGTACATGCTTTTGACCCTTTATCCAAAATCAACAACTTTCATCCATTGTTAGAACACTCAATATCACCAATAAATCTGCATTCTCAGAATTTAAAAGACTGTAAACTGTAGACTTCTAGAACATTGCTTTTACGACGAGAACTCCGTGATAAATCATTTTACTACATCATCTCTCTAGGTTTCGCGTAAAAAAGACAATGGCTTCATATTCCCGCTCAATCAACACCTGTGCAAATGAATTTTGTGGTATAATTATGGCTGTAGCACTACCAGGTTGGAAATCTGGT
>BQNB010155037.1:0-15444 GCA_026074375.1 Tanacetum coccineum
TATTTCATAACATTCGCGCTCACCCAATTTGGGCAGTGATTTAAAATATGTACTCCCGTTATCGGTGTCCCCTCCAAGAACACCCGGGTAGTAAAGTAAAAATATGTACTCCCGTTACCGGTGTCCCCTCCAAGAACATCCGAGCAGTAAAGTAAAAATATGTACTCCCGTTACCGGTGTCCCTTCCAAGAACACCCGGGCGGTAAAGTAAAAATATGTACTCCCGTTACCGGTGTCCCCTCCAAGAACACCCGGGCAGTAAAGTAAAAATATGTACTCCCGTTACCGGTGTCCCCTCCAAGAACACCCGGGCAGTAAAGTAAAAATATGTACTCCCGTTACCGGTGTCCCCTCCAAGAACACCCGGGCAGTAAAGTAAAAATATGTACTCCCGTTACCGGTGTCCCCTCCAAGAACACCCGGGCAGTACCGTATTATTATCAGTTCAATCCGCTTAAGCTAATCCGTAATCATTTCAAAAGTAAAGTATGCATTCGTGACCAAAAATGAAGTCAAGTAATGTATCCCATAGCGAGCTATGTAAATGAGTATGTATACCAATTTGTAATCAACCACGTAAATGCATTTGTAAACAAGCATGTTCTCACCCCAAAAATATATATAAAACATGTAAAACGTGGGGCTATGAACTCACAATATCCTTTAAAAACAATCATGTTGTTATAAAACAACCGAGTAAGACAAGCATGTATCCCCCTCGCGGGTTTATAAAACATTCAAAAGATTGAAAAGCGAGGCTATGAAACTCACATCGATGATGTAGAACGATTGACAGATAGGCATCTAATATGCACAATACGAACGGAAGACGAAGCGGCTCGATCAAGAAGTTGCAGCTAATCTTAACGGCTAAGTCCCACTAGCCTAGGATAATGTATTTGGGTTTCCCGATGAATGGTTACGTCAACGCGACACGTTGATAAAGATTTAGATTTTAAAGTTGTAATACTTTGGTGGTTGGTTAAATAAATAAATTGAAAAGCAAACGCAAAGTATGTTAATATATTATGCATATATTACATATGAAAAATAAATCTTTACATAACTCATACCGTGAGTTATATAACAGATACAAACAACCCAAAAATTAATGTGACGTATATTATGTTTTGCAAGTAATATATAATAATTGTGAGTAAATAATTAAACAAATTATTTTGACACCAACTTAATTAATAAAAAGACTTTGAATAAAAGTAGACACATGTCTTAACGTTATTAATTAAACAACCGATGTTTGTAACAGTTTATAATCATTATAAAATATAAATAATATTTTATAAATTATATTTCGTTTCTACGATAGATTGTGTCTAAAATAGTTATCTCATTCTAAAAATATAGTTTTCGTCCGTTGTCAGGTTATGATGTAGTTATATTTTGATATATCTTTAAAATATAACATAGTCCTTTTATCGGTTTCTAAAAAGGATAGCAGTTTTAGTGAACCATTAATAATTATGGAAATTCATATAAAATTTTATCATGACTTTCCTGTTTATATAACGTTTTCCATTTTCGCAAAACTCTACGTTTTCCATACTCATAAAATCTAACGTTTTCCCTTAATCGATATATATTGCAAAATATTCGCGTGTTTAAATATTTCATAGCCCCGGTGTTTGATATAATATTTTATATATTTATATATATTTGTATAATATTATTCTTATATTATATCATATATATTATTCTATATTTATATATAATATATATATTTATTTTATATATATATTATATATATATATATATATATATATATATATATATATATTGTTATTATATCTAAACTAATCAAAATATTAAATATCATATTCGTTTAACCATTTAACCACCATTGTATATCCGGTTTATAATTTATATATCTCGTGTTATGATTATTCGTCAAGGTATAAATCAAACAAACCCTTGTTGTTTCGCTAAACCAAACGCCCTTTTTGTTGTCCTCTCTAAACCAAACGCACCCTTGGTGCTTAATGTCAAACCAAACGCACCCCTCGGTGTAAATCTGCCCAACCAAACGTACCTTTATCCGTGTTTTTGTATACCAAAAAACCCGAACGGTTTCTGTTACCCAAAGCACTATGTGTTTTAACAGCCAAACGCACCCTATGGCTGTTTTAACAGCCAAACGCACCCTAATGTATTTCTATATCAACCCAAACACCCCTTATCCTGTTTCTACAAAACCAAACGCACCCCGTGCGGTGGCTGCTCCAACCAAACGCCCCCTTGTGCGGTGACAGCCCCAACCAACGCACCCCTTGGTGGCTGCCACCCAACCAAACGCACCCTACACGGTGTTATAAACACCAAACGCACCCTAATCTACGCCAAACCAAACGTACCTGCTGCGTGGGTTTTTATAACCGAACCAAAACGCACCCTTAATTTGTAAATAAACCAAAAACAAACTGACCCTAGCTGCTGACCCGGGAACCACAACAAACAACACACCCTTTTCGGGTGGCTGCCACCCATCCCAACGTACCCTTGAGGTGGTTATGACCAACCCGACGCACCATCTTGGTGTTATGACAAACCACACGCACCCTTATGGCTGTAACACTAAACCGAACGCACCCTTATTGTACATAAATCAAACCGAACGCACCCTTTTATGTGGGTGGCTGTCGTAGTGGTGGCGGTGGAGGCGTGGCGAAACAAGGATGGTGGTGAGGTGGTGGCTGCGTGGGGGCAGAAACACCACACAAAAGAAAAGGGGTGGCGGTGATGAGGTGGTGTTATGGTGGCGTTGGTGGTGTCGAGGGTGGCGTGCGTCGGTGGTGACGCGGCTGAGACAGCCGGAGGGGGGGAAAGGCGCGTGGAGGCGAGTGAGTATGATGATCGGTTGATGGGTCACGAGCAACATTTTCGAACTCGGCCGAAAAAGTCCGCCGGAAAAGTTTTCCGGCGGCGGTGGTGGCCGGAGGTCGGCCGGATGTGGTGGCGGCCGGAAAAATATGGGGGAGAGAGAGAGAAGTGATTATATGTATGTGTGTTTATATGAGATGGAAATGAATTTTAATATATAAATTATATATATATAATAAAATTTATAATATGAAATGATAATATCCAATAGTCTAGGGTTTATTTTGTAACTTTTTAGTATAATTTTGATAAGTATCGGTTCGGGACTCGTTTGAGCGACTTAACGGATGTTTCAAAATACGAAACTTGTGCCATTGTTTTCCAAATCATTTTTCCGATAAAAATAAGTATTTACTTGATAATATTTCATGATATTTTTATATTATTTATAAAATGTTCGTTATTTATTTAGTGACTCGGTTAAAATAAAAATAAAATTTTAACTCGGATGTTCGCGTTATCAAGAATGCTTAAATAAGTAAAATATTAAATGATTTTATTTAATATTTTTATTAAATAAATAGTTTAATTAAATTGCTAAGTATTTTATTAAATATTTTTATTTAATAAAACGTGATAATTAAATATAATTTAATTATTTTTGTGTTTCAAAAATCTTGCGAGGGCATTTCAGTCACCTTCTGACTGTTTTCGAGTCTCGGTCAAAACTAAAAAGTGGCAGGAATGTCGTTTTACATCAAATTTCTTTAGAGTCCGAATAATGAAAACGTGATTTAGTTGTTCGTTTTTGATAAATCAACTATGAATTAATATATATCCTTTTTCGTTTTCGAATCAAATAAGTTAA
The DNA here is from genome assembly GCA_026074375.1 of Tanacetum coccineum. NCBI lineage: Eukaryota > Viridiplantae > Streptophyta > Magnoliopsida > Asterales > Asteraceae > Tanacetum > Tanacetum coccineum. Next base: position 3,704 of record BQNB010155037.1, read on the forward strand.
AAATAACTTTCCCTTGAGAGATGTAATAATAAATATGATTTATTATTTAAAATATGTTCCGAAAATTTACCGGTCACGCGGTAATTGCTTTTATGTGACAATGAACGACCAAAAGTCAAAAAGGTCAAGTCAGACTCGAAAAATCAAAGATTAAAATAGTCCTTTAAAATTTCGAAAATTCCCGGATGTTACATGTTGGCTTAAGGCGTTGGATAGAGAAGGTGGAGCAAGTGTTTGAAACTTGCAAGTGTGTCGAGGAAGATAAGGTTATGTTTGCTGCTAGTACTTTCGAGGGTCGTGCGTTAACATGGTGGAATGGGAATGTGTACACTCTAGGGCTCGTCAATGCTAACCGTATTCCTTGGACTGAATTCAAGACGATGATGACTACGGAATATTGCCCATCAATCAAAATCCAAATGATGGAGCAAGAGCTCTGGACTCTGACTCTGAAAAGAGATGACATCCAGGCATACAACAATCGTTTCCATGAGCTGGCCTTGATGTGTCCTGAATTGGTGCCTACTGAAAAGGAAAAGATTGAAAGGTACACTCGTGGATTTCCTGAAAGAATCAAAGGAAATATCACATCTTCAAAGCCTTCAACGCTACATGATGCCATCAACATGGCCTGTGAACTGGTTGAGCAACCAGTTCAGGGTAGGGCTACCAGAATTAGTGAAAGCAATAAAAGAAAATGGGAAGACCACCAAAGAAACACCAACAACAATAATCATAACAACGACAATAACAATAACAACAACAACAACAACCGCAACCGAAACAACATGAGGCAGGAAACCTGCTAGGGTAGCCTATGCTGCAGTCCCAGCTAGGGTAAAGTTTATGCTGAAATCTACCTAATGTGCAACCGTTAGCAACTTCACCATAAGTGGGCAAATGCCCTCCGAAGTGTTCAAAAGTGCCAAAAAACTTGGCCATCTGGAGAAAGATAGCAGAGTAACCCCCAGGTGCTGGAGTTTACCCTAACAAGATGTTGACGTGTCATGGATGTGGGGAAAAGGCACATTTAGAACAGGGTCGTCCTAAGGCAGGAAACAGCAAATGTAGGAGCTCAGTGCAAGAGTTTACCGCTGGGGGGGTTGAAACTCCGCATTAGAATCCAAATGTGGTCGCAGGTTACGTTCCTTCTTAATAATCAAGTTACGCTTGTAGCTCTTTGATTCTGTTTGCTGAAAAGAGTTTTGTATCTTCTGCGTTTACATCTTTCATCGATATTGCCCCAATTGCTTTAAACACTAGTTACGAAATAGAGTTAGCAGATGGAAAAGTAGTTAGTACCAACACTGTTTTACGAGGATGTACTTTAACCTTATATAACCATATTTTCAAAATTGACCTACTCCCGACCCGACTAGGAAGTTTCGATGTCATTATTGGCATGGATTGGTTGTCATACCACCGAGCTATCATAGATTGTTGTGAAAAGATTATCCTATTCTCTTCGAAACGGCAAGATTCTTTGAATCCAAGGCGAGAGGTCCGGAAAGAGGATCCTGTATCACTTGCGTGTATCAAGGCTAATGAAAAGAAGCTTGATGACATTCGAATTGTCCGAGATTTCTCTGAAGTATTTCCAGATGATCTGTCAGGTTTACCTCCTGTGCGTGAGTTAGAATTCCGCGTCGATCTGATTCCAGGCGCATCGCCAGTTGTTAAATCGCCATACCGATTAGCTCCATCAGAAATGCTAGAATTGGTCGGAACCAACACAAAAGAGCTTCCAAGAGAAAGCTTCATCGACCTAGTCACTCACCATGGGAGCACCTGTGCTTTTTGTCAAAAAGAAAGACGGTGCGATGAGAATGTGTATTGACTACAGATAAAAAAAAAGAAGGAAAAATAGAAGTAAACAAGTTAACTATAAAGAATCGCTATCCTTCGATCCCCAGAAGAATTGAATGACTTGCTACGATTCAATGTTACAGGTGCTTGTTGTTTCTCCAAGATAGATCTTCGCTCAGGATATCATCAGTTGAGAGTTCGAGAGGCAGATATACCGAAGACTGCGTTTAGAACCCGATGCCATTTGGGATGACAAACGCACCAGCAATATTCATGGACTTAATAGCCGCGATCTACAAACCGTATTGTGACAAATTTGTAATTGTGTTTCATATGACACATCTTAATCTAACTCAAAGTCAAAAGAAGAACATAAGTTCACCTGAAACAGATTTTAAGACTTACTCGAAAGAGAAGTTATATAACAAATTTTCAAAGTGCGAGTTTTGTTGAAAGAGTACAGTTCCCGAGGTCACGTATCCAACCATGACTGAATCCACCGTAGACCTAGCAAGGTTAAATCGGTAGAATTGTAAGACTCCTGAATCAATCAACCTGAAATCCGTTCATTTTTAGGATTGGTAGTTATTACCTGGAGATTTTATCGGAATTTCTCCAAGATTGCAAACCCTCACCCTGATGACATCAAAAGAAACAATGACATAAGAGTGGGCGATGAACAAGAAAGAACTTCCGTATTCTGAAGGAGAAGCTATGCAATGCTCCAGTGTTAGCACTTCCCGATGGACCAGACGACTTTGTGGTCTATTGTGATGCATCAAAACTAGGTTTCGGGTGTGTGCTAATGCAGAAGGGCAAAGTGATAGCGTATGCATCAAGAACAGTTGAAGACACATAGAAAAATTATACCACACCACGACTTCGAAAAGGGTGCGGTGGTGTTCGCTCTTAAAATCACGGAGACATGTATCTTTATGAACGGAAAAGGTGATCTCTACACTGACCACACAGTCTCCATTACTCTTCGACCAGAAAGAGTTTTAATATGCGCCAAAGGCGGTGGATCGAGCTTCTCAGTGACTAACTCGGATGTGATTCAAATACCTCCCGGGCAAGGCGAATGTGGTGGCCGAGTGCCTGATAGAAAAGAAAGGTTTAAGCAAGGCGAGTACGTGCTATGAGTATCACTATACCAATCTGGACTTAAGACTAAGATATTAGAAGCACATGGAAGCTTCCCAAGGATCTCAAGCCCCAAACTGAATGGCTAAGAGGTTAGAAATAACACTATTTGAACGATGAAAGGTGGTGAAATCATACTCCATTTGATCGTATCTGGATTCCATCAGTTGGTGGTGTGAGACAAAGCTGATCATGCGAAGCTGCATACTTCTAAAATTCAATACATTCATGCAGACAAGATTGGACCACAACGATCTGAGAGAGTTTGTATTGGTGCCTTGTATTAAGAAAGACATTGCTGAGAACCTTAACAGGGTGTCTTACGTGCTCTAAGGATTAAAGCCGAACATCAAAAACCCTCAGGATTACTTCAACAACCAGAAATCCCTGAGTGGAAATGGAGAAAATAACAATGGACTTAGTCACAAAGTTACCTAGAAGCAGCGGTGGGTATGATGCGATTTGGGTCATTGTAGATAGATTCGACTGTCCAATCGGCTCACTTTTTACCCATTCATGAAGATTTCAAAACAAAAGAAAGCTAGCAAGAATTTACATTACACAGAGATCGAGCAAGGACTGGTTACCAGGTCAATCATTATCAGAACCGTGATGGTCGATTCGCGTCACACTTATGGCAAGCTCTTTAGAAGGCGTTAGGTTACAAACTAAACATGATTACGGCTTCCCACCTTGAACCGATTGGGTCAAAGTGAGCAGTACATTCAGCACCTGGAGAAATTGCTTACGAGCTTTGTGTAATGGGATTTTGAGGGCAGTTGAGATACTCATCTTACGTTTGTTGAGTTTTCTTATAATAAACATCTTTACCATGTGAGGCATTATAAGTCGCGGCCATTCGAGGCTCAAGAACGGACGAAAGTGTAGATCTCCCGTGATATGGACTGAAGTTGGAGAAAATCAGCTTATTGGACCAGAACTTGTACAAGAAACGACAGAAAAGATTTTTCAGATTAAGGAAAGGTTGATAACGGCAAGAAGTCGTCAGAAAAGCTATGCTGATAAGAGACGTAAGCCTCTTGAATTCGAAGTTGGAGACCGAGTGTTACTTAAGGTATCTCCGTGGAAAGGAGTGGTACGATTTGGTAAAGAAAGGAAAACCTGCACTAAGACGATATGGGGGACGTTTCGAAATAATAGAGCGTGTTGGACCAGTAGCCTATCGACTGAAGTTACCCCAGGAGCTGAGTTGTGTTCACGACACGTTTCATGTGTCGAACCTCAAGAAATGTTTGGCGGAGCCAGATGTTCAAGTGCCTTTGGACGAGATCGAGATTGATGAAAATCTGCGATTTGTCGAAGAACCTATTGAATAGTGGGAACAGATGTGAAAAGCTAAAGCGAAAAGAATCCCATTGGTTCCAAATACTGGAACACTTTGCAAGGAGCTGAGTATACTTGGGAACGTGAAGACCAATTCCGGAAGAAATACCCGAATCTCTTCTCTGAATCCGTACTTTCCTCAAGTGCCACAACTTAAGCCTTGAGGACAAGGCTCTTCTAACCGGAGGAGACTGTAACATTCCGTACTTTCCAGGTCATTGTCGACGTCATCTATTTTAAACTAGTTAGAGTTTTTTTTTTTCACGTCAAAGCGTTTCGAGCTTTTTAATAATAAGTATCAGGTTACATCGCGTAAACTAAAAAAAAATATCAACGATTAATGTAAACAGGACACCAAAAACGAAATTAAAGGTAGCGTCAAGCAAGCATATAATACATTAGGAAAGGAGTAATCAACTTTTTTATATTTATTTTTTGTCGGTTACGTAAAACGTTTACGTTTCGCGATAAATTACGTTTAGGCATTCCCAGGATCACAAAAACTTTTCTACGCTTAAACAAATACCTAAGTTTATACCCAATACATAAAATAATCAATATAACATCACTTGGGAGCCTATGTGGCCGAATTCCTAAGGATAGGAGCAAGGAAATATCTATCTTGATGACTAGAGCCCTAAATATCTAAGTAACAAAGATCTAGGGAACCAAGCCTTACACCACCACATGCTCTTGGCTACTTGCTCTATGAAGCTTCCTTGAGACCTTCCTTGAGTCATTGGATTATTATAAAAGGCGCCTTGAGCTTAATTAAATAAACTCACGACATCTCTTTTCCAGAAGTGAAATCAAAAACTACAACCCCGCATTCATCTCATACATACTCACGACTCAAAATCACTTTTACACACTATCCATACAAATTATATACAATCCAAACAACCATTACACATCAATCCTAAGGCACACTAAAGTGTTTCCAAGCATTGAATCACAATCACCGCTCGGCTTACCACAAGAACTAATCCAGAAAAGGAGGCTTACGGGCTTTTTACTTTGAAAGATTAGGGTTTATAAGCTTGTAAGCTTTAGATTATTGAATCTAAAACACTGCGGATGTATGCCCTTATTTTCTCAGCTCATACATCATCACAAAAGGTCTTCATAAATTCCTTATACTTTTTATTATCATTATTTTATGTGTTATATGTTATATATGGCTAAATCACCACTAAGGACTTTTTAATACATAAAACAAGGTTTTTATAAAGTTATACACATAAATACATAGGGGCTGTTTTAGATCCTAATTCATAACAGTGGGAGTGGGTTTGACCTCATATTAAAATTAAAAACGGTTCCTCATAACGATTTCCATCACGACGATTCCGAAAAGGTAAGAAACTTGTCAAACGGATTTATAACGAAAAAGTTAGAGCGAAAACGAGGTATATATTCGAGGTATAAAAATCCAGCATTTGTTAAGTTAGTGGTTTCTGTCAGGATTTTAAGATGGTATTTGCGGCACTTTCGAGTCCGTTTCGGCCTTCGGCCGAAACATGAAAGTCGTTCGGAAGGTCGTTTTACTTCCCCGCGAGGTTCTTTAAGTCTAAAAGCGAGTGATAACGGGTCGTAAGGCGGGGGCAAAATCTGGCTTTTTGGTAATTAATACACTGCATCAGATCTGATGCGAGTGCTTTTTCGCCCATTTCGGTCGAGTTTCGGGTCTCGGACAGAACTGGAAAGTTGTTCAAAATATCGTTTCGCATAAATTCTCTTTAGAACCCGAGTCATGAAAATGTGATTTAGTGGGTCATTATAGTCGGGTCAATAACTATAACTACCAGGAGTAACTAATACACTACCAGGAGTAACTAATATACTACCAGTAGTAATAACTATAACTACCAGGAGTAACTACAACACTACCAGGAGTAACTAATATACTACCAGTAGTAATAAACTATAACTACCAGGAGTAACTAATACACTACCAGGAGTAACTAATATACTACCAGTAGTAATAACACTACCAGGAGTAACTAATATACTACCAGTAGTAATAACTATAACTACAGTAGTAATAACACTACCAGGAGTAACTAATATACTACCAGTAGTAATAACTATAACTACCAGTAGTAATAACACTACCAGGAGTAACTAATATACTACCAGTAGTAATAACACTACCAGGAGTAACTAATATACTACTAGTAGTAATAACTATAACTACCAGGAGTAACTAATATACTACCAGTAGTAATAACTATAACTACCAGGAGTAACTAATACACTACCAGGAGTAACTAATATACTACCAGTAGTAATAACTATAACTACCAGGAGTAACTATAACTACTAGGAGTAACTAATATACTAACAGTAGTAATAACTATAACTACCAGGAGTAACTATAACTACCAGGAGTAACTAATATACTACGAGTAGTAATAACTATAACTACAAGGAGTAACTATAACTACCAGGAGTAACTAATATACTACCAGTAGTAATAACTATAACTACCAGGAGTAACTATAACTACCAGGAGTAACTAATATACTACCAGTAGTAATAACTATAACTACCAGGAGTAACTACAACACTACCAGGAGTAACTAATACACTACCAGTGGTTTAAATACTCTAGCTTCCTCTACAATCTCCCTAACTGTTTCCACACTCTCCTTAAGATGGCTGATATAGTTTAAATGAGCACTCCTATTGTTCTTAAGGGGATGAGGGATGGGTTTAACGTCAATGGCATACATGCCAGGAGCAAGAACTTTTGGTTTGACATAGTCACTAGTGAAACAAGGCTCTTTGCTTCGCAATTGAGCTTTTAGACTCTCAATCTCATTCAACATGGTAGATGTCTTTTCACTTGTGTGAGCACGCTGGATCTTAATTGAGTCATACAATTCCTTGTAATGTTGTTTGACCTTTTCTAGTTCTACCCTATCGCAATTATTTTGTTCAATAAGAGCAGTGACATCTACAGCATTATAAGGCTCACGACTTCTGTCATTCACACTAGCGACTAGATCTTTCAAGCGTCGAATCACGTTATCTTTTTCTTTAATCTGATGTTCGAGATTCTTGATTTTAAAGAATGAGTTAAAATCAGGAGCTTCCTGTGATGCTTGTGAATTTTTATTATCAAAACTTTCTTGAAGATGTTGATATTTTAATTGCAAATTTAGGTATTCCCCTTCAAGTAAAAAAAAAGAAAAAACAAAAAAGTTTTGAAATAAGTTTTGACTCATCATGAACTTTAGACATGTCAGCTTCAAGATCTAGACAACGTGATTTTTCCACATCATACAGCAGTTGAGTCGACAAGCAATTAACAATCAGATTCTCATTTTCAATGAGAAGGTTTTTCTTTTCAATTTCAGCACATTGCTTGTCTACAGTATTCTTGTCCACTTCGTTATTCATTTGATCAAAAATTTCTTCCATTTCTTTAACTTCTTTAAAGAGGGCTTTTTGAACTCCAACAAAGTGTTCTTTAAGAGTTTTGAAAAATGGAATAACTTCAGTGAGGTAACATCTTTTTGTTTGCTCAAAACCTCTTTCCCCCTCTGTAAGACCTGATGGTGTGATTCTAGTTTTGCAAGTTTTGTCAAATTCCGTAAAAAGTTGTGTGAGTACATAAAGATTAATTTTCACCTGACTTTTAGTTGGAAGAATTCTGGGGACAAGCTTGACAGGAGTATTGGGTGGATACACTGTCAATGCTGAAATTGGTTTTGGAGCTAAGGTCTCAGCCTTTTTCCTGTTGTTGTCATCTATGGACCAAAATATCTGTTCTGGGGTCAGATTTCTTTGGGGAGCAAAGGTTGCAAGAAGGTTCTCCTTCGAGTAATCTGGGGGGGCAATCCTAACTTTATTTTCCACACATAGAGGGCTTTTCATTTTCTCAAGCATTCTTTTCCTAGTTATCTCAGATATCTCACGAGTATCCTCTGAGTCATGTACAACAGGGCGTGCATGATTGGACATGACTAATACATGACCATTATAGAGGGCAGGTTGAACTTGCTTTGCACGGGTGAGACATAAGGGATTTTTGTAGCCTATTGCTACCTTGTGCTTTTCATCATAAAATGATTTTGGTTTACACAACATGTGAACTGTTTGAACAGACTGATCCTGTTTGTATAATCTATCTTCAATCTTATCTTTTAGCTTCTTTAAGTCCAAAAACTCTTCAAGGAATTTGTCTTCTTTTTGTTTAAAATCCTTTTTCAAAAGTGTTACTTCTTCTGTCTTTGACTTATAATGGTCAACTGTAGAACTAAGGAGTATTTGTGCTGAATGAAGTTCAGATTTTAAAGACGTTTCCTTTCTATTTCGGTCTGAGATAATTATTCTCATTTGTTCATCAATTTTTCGTTCTCTATCAGTTAATTCAAACTTTGCCCGTTTTTCATATTCCCCGACCAGTTCCTTATATCTCGCAAGTTCAGAGGTCACTGAATCATTAACTATCATGTCTGGCTTATTTGCTAATCTACTTTGTACACCCTGTTCATGCATTTCATCGAGAATAGACATTAGTGCATCATTTCGTACAGAAGATGCATTACATTGTACAACATGTTCTTCGTTGTCTTCCACATACTGATCATACGGAATAATATTACTATCACTCGTATAGTCAGCATCAGAGTCAACAACGTAGTTGTGTTGTACATCGTTTTGCATCTCGTGTACTTCATGATACTCATCCATATGATCTACAAAGGTATCATGATCTTGTACCTCAAATGGATTATTCGAGTCATATGATGGCCCGGCTTCATCGTAGATTGGATCTTCAGATGTGAGATTTGCCATGAACATGGTCTGTGAAGTGGGACCCTCATCAACATCAGAGTCGAATGCATCACATTCATCAGCTTCAAAGACATGGTCCACATTGAGTGCCAAATCATTCTCGGGTGAATCATCCACATCATCATCAACGTTGGTAACCTGTTCCCCTGCAAGAATTACAACGACTGTTCTTCATCCAGTACTTGTTCTCATCTCCTGGGCTTGCATTGAGTCAGGCATCTTGTCCTTGAAGTAGTCTGAATCTTGAAGTCGCTTTGGCCTTGGACATTCACGTGCTATGTGCCCTAGTCCGTTACAGTTGTAGCACTTGATGGGTTTTGCTTGACCAGGATTAATCATGCCTCCTCTGTTCTGACCTCCTACATTTCCCGCTACACCATTTCCTCTTGCATTGTTTCTCTGAAATGGTCTTCCTTGATTAGTCGCATTGTATCTTCCCACCATGGACATCTTGAAACACACAACTTTTCCGTCTTTGAACCATAGCTTTGTTCCTTGCATTAGACGAAGCTCTAAGTTGATTGTTAGTTTGAGGAAGATGTGATTTGTACGATTGAGTGAGGAGGGCAAGTGTGTTGGATAAACTTTCAATCAAGTTTTCTGTTGAAGAACTTCCTGAGTCCAGTTGAAAGTTGTCAGCAGGAGATGGTTCTTTTGAGGGTTGAGGAGACTTGGATGATTGTGTTGGATACTGCTGAACTGAGGCGTCCGACACTAGTGCCAAAGGATCATTATTTGGTTGACTGAACCTTTCCATCATAATTCTGTTCTCATTAGCATGCACCTCATGTTGCTTCAAGTAAGCATATAGCTGATCAAAGTTTGACTCTTTCAAACCTCTGTTAAGTTTGACTTCAGTTATGAATCTACTCCACTCAGGTAACATGTTGTTCACAAACTTTGAGTTAAGCTGCATCCTGGGCATGGTCATCTTGATGTTTCTCATGTCATTAATGAGCTTCGTAAACCTAACGTAGTATCCTTGAATGGTTTCTCCTTTGATTTGACGGAAGTGTTCAAATTCATCGTATAACTGAGATTCCCTGTCATCCTTTGTTAACTCAGAACCTTCCAGAATCATCTTCACGTTTTCCCAAATGTCTTTGGCGTCAGTATAGTGATTGATGAGTGAGTAGATGTCCTTTGGTATACCTTGAAGTAGGATATTGGTTGCACGAATGTCAGCTTTATACCTTTCCTTTTCTTCAGCTGAAAGGTCGTTAAGGACTCTAGCACGTACTGGACCTTGTTGAACTGCACCCTCAGTTCCTCCAGTAATAACATCTGAGACCGTTCCCATATGAAATGGTCCTTCTTTGATGGACTTCATAATATTCTCTCCATTATCCTTTCCTAGACAGTACAGACGTATACGTTGTTGCCAAGATTCAAAGTCTGTTCTATCAAGCATTGGTGGGCGTGTATCAGAACCGGCACACTGGATGTCTTCTTGCATACTAGACATCTTGTATTATTATGATATGATATGTTTTGATCGATCAATGATTAGTGAGGGTACGTTAAAAGTGGTGAAGTGAACGTATTCGTTTCTTGGTTTAGTGATATTAAGTCCCAAGTCTGAAGTATTTCAAATTTCTAAGACAGTAGCTCAACTCGCCGCTAGAGGCTACCAAACCGCTGCAAAGAAATAAGGCAACTCGCTGGTGGAATTTTAAGGCAACTCGCCGAACACAACTCGCTGCCAAGCAACCCGCCGCGAAGAAAGAATACAAACCGCCGTCTATATTTTAATCAAACCGCCGTTGAGTTTTCAAACCGCCAGAGTTTCCTTTAGAGATTTGCTATTAAAATATTCAAACCGCTGATAACCTGTTCAAACCGCTGGTAAGCAAACCGCTGGTAAGCAACTCGCTGCTTAGTATAAAGCAACTCGCCTCTTGAGCAACTCGCCACCTAAGCAACCCGCCGTGTGTCAGAGAGTTGGTAACCTACTTAATAAAATATTATATTTAAGAGACTAATCTAATAACATACTAGATGAGAGGGAAAGAGATTATTTTAGTGAGAGAAAGGGTTGGAATGTTTTAGTAAGAGAGAAAGTAAACATATATTAATGTGTGTAAAAATGAGCAACCAACCACCTCTCCAAGGCATGGAGAGGTGTTTATATACTTACAATGGATGGTGGGCTTAGGCTTGCACGAGTTTATCCATGGGCCTTTAGCTAACTAACTATGTAAGTTTCCAAAAATTACTTAACGAGCTAACGACAGTTATCTCTGGAAGCGATTGACACTTTCCTAGGAATTTTGTATTCCTAACAAAACGCGTCATCAAAGACTATAGCTGGGAATTTAGTTTCAACATATTTGAGGTCATGAACGTCTTCATCATACCAGATCTTACCATATGTAGCAGTTTCCCATTTATACATCTGACCACGCCTACGTTCTTTTTCTTCCTCAAGCCTGATGTATTTTTCCATAGTTATGTTGGGGTCGTCGATTTTAACCTGTAATAAATTCGCTAGGACATAAAAAAGGTCAAATAGACTAATACGTCGTATTCAGTAAACTAAATACGCCGTATTGATGTTTAGAGTCGAATACGCTGTATTGGTTTAGAAAAAATTTATACGTCGTATTTAGTATTCGACTCAGAAAGTTACAGCAGACCGTAAC
>BQNB010155038.1:0-15444 GCA_026074375.1 Tanacetum coccineum
ATAGAAAATGTGTGCTTTTGTGTCCAATTGTGCAGGAAAGGATTAAAAAGACGAAAAGAAGCAAAAACGATCAAAAACCGACAAAAAGACAAAGAGACAAGAGCAATAGTGAAGAATCAGCCAGAATTCACAAGCCGGATCAGCCCGACACAGCAAGAAAGAAAGTCAAAAGGTCAACACAATAAAGTCAAGGGCCATTAGTGACAAGTTCTCAAAGTTTGAAGGCTTACTTTGAAGTTTTAAAGATCAAAGGACTAAATTTGCAAAAGAGGAAAGTGTTTTATTAAAGAAGAAAGAGAGAAAGAAAACCACAAGGACTGAATGTGTTAACTTGAAACCCTATTTTACACTAAAAGGGGCGGAGCAAAAGAAAGGGACGAGTTTTGCCAATCCTCCATAGTTTCAAACAAACAGAACCCGCGTTTCTCGTAACAGCTCCAACCACCCTAACAACCTAACTACTTTTCCCGCCCAATTTCCACACAACCCAAATTCGATTTTTCCCATCCCCCGCTCCTCTATAAAACCCAAGCTCGTTCATACACTCTCTCCAATCCTAAACGCCCACGTGGCAGCAGCTAATTGGCCAGGACACCTCACAACTATGATCAAACGGCTACAAATCAATTTCAAAAGATCAACGATTGAGATTTAAAGGATTTTTCTAGAAATCTTCCCTCCTCTTCACCTCTCCTCTATAAATAGAGTGTTAGGACTCACATTTTTCAGTTGTTGTTTTAGTTTTAAAATTTCAGTTTTGTAATTTCCTTCGATTTTAAGCATTTTTCTTTTAAGACTTTTAAATAGCTTTAAAGCTCTTGTACTCTGCTCATATAAGCTTGTACCTCTTCACTTGTTCAATAAGATTCAATTTACAAGTGTTCTTTCCTTTTGATTTCAATTTGAAGTCGATTTCAATCAAATAAGCTCTAAATAAGCTCTTTTGAGCTTATTATTTTTAATAAGCTAAATTTTAGTTCAAATCCTGTTTTTAAGTAGTCATTTACTAAGTCTAATCAATCTACATTCAAATAATGATCACTTAAGTGCTTTGAGTTCGATTTTGGAAGCTACAAGGAGTTATAAGCTCATTTAGCTTATTAAGCTGGTTTAGAGGCAAGGTGCCATCTAGGAACACTTAAGCTTCTTCACTTGGATAGCTTAAGTGTGAAGACTCTTCAATTTCAGGTTACTCTTTCTAAATCTCATGTTTTAGCATTTATAGCTTATATCATATTGCTTATTTTTCTAAACTCTAATGCTTAAATCATATTCATTTAGCTTAATTAGCCTGAAGTTGTGTTAGTTATATTCTGTCTTAGTTTAAAATCAAGTTAGAATTGACTAGTTTAATTCTGTCATAACTAGTAATAGTATAAGCTAATAGAGTAACTAGCTTAATCCTACTAATAAGCTAGTACTTTTAGTGATTAAATAGCTTAAGTAAGTCAATCTAAATAGAAGTAGATAAAAAGTTTCAGCTATTTCAGTTTTAAAATAGAATTTAAGCTCACTGTAATTAGTTGTGACAGTTTGTATTAAGGAGTGTTTGGTTTAGGCTGAGTTTGACTCTAAAAATCAACAAAATTCTTTTAATTTCTTTTACACACTTGAGTTTATCATAGTAAACTAGTTTTAAAAAGGTTTTAGAATATAGTTTGTAGAAATTTAAAGATTAGAGATCTAAAAATGGATCTTTGCACCAGGACAGTTTTGGTTTTAAGCAAAATTTGAAGCTTAAGTGACTTTTAGTATAAGAGTGTTTAAAATTGTATAATGTAAGTTTCTAGTATCACTTGAGTTCATGAGTTTTCAGCTAGAAGCTTAGCCTGCATTGGATACCAATGCCAAATGCATCAGCATGCCAACTGCATCAGCAAGTAGCAGCAGTGCAAACTGCTGTTGCTTAATACACCTTTTGATTTTTTTATCTCTAGTTGATAAATTGTGGAAATCCTTTTAGCTAGGTTAATTAGAGTAAGCTAGGTCAGCTTATTCACAAAATTTCAGCTTAAAAGGTTTAGAAATAAGCTTGTTAGCTTATAAGTAAAAAGCAAAAAAAAAACAGTTCATAAAAACTTTGCACTTTTCATCTTAATTTTCTTTCTAGTTTTATTAACTCTAGGTTAATTTTAGTTTAAAAACCTCTAGTATACATCTTAAGTCTTAATAAGCATCTGTTAGTTTTCATTTTCATCAAATAATAAGCTCATAATAAGCCAAAATCTAAAAAGCTAAAAAACCATAAGTTTCTGTGACAGGAAACATTTTGCTCATTTTGTAGCTTATTGTGTTGTTAAAAGTCTAAAGTGTCTTTGTTAAAGTTGTTAGGATTAAGCTCATTGATAAGTTTGTAGTTTTAAGTTTTGTCTGAAAAGCACTTTTTAATAAGCCAAAATAAGCTGAAATCGTAGGGTCTAGTTGGTACTTTTCTTAAAGTCTAGGGTTACCCGTTTTCTCTATAGTGTAAAATTTCCCAAGTTACCCCCTTAAAACCTTTTTTCTATATTTTTTACTCATTTAAAAGTTGTATTTTCTTAGGAATTAAAATGACTTTAGATAAATTACTTTTTCTTAGAAATAAATCATAACAAATAAAAAAATAGTTTGAAAAATTATAAATTACTTTTATGCTTTAATATTTAATTTTAAAATCTTGTATCTCGAAAAAATATAAGAAAATTTTAGTGTTAATTTTTTAGAAAAATTTAATTTTTGATTAATCTTTAATCTCTGAAATTCAAAATTCATAAAAAATTCAAAAATAGTTAAAAAATTCTAATTCTTTTTCCTAAAATTTTCATTTTAAATTTGTGATTTTTAGGTATAAAATTTGTTAAACGTTGTGCTTTAGATTTTAAATTCCAGTTTTAGCTCGCGTTTTTACGTATTGTGCATTTAAAATTTCGTGCTAGTTAATTGTTTTTCAATTCATGCTATTATATTTTGTAGTGTAATCAACAATTCAAAAGTCTTCTATCATTCTAAACTCGAATCCGAATTATTCCTAAATTCTCAATTCACGATTTCGTTGGGACACGACCCGAGGAAAAGTACTTCCCGGATAAAAATATACGAATTGTGTTTTCTCTTGTGAGATTTTTACCTTATATTTCTCTTGGTTGAGAAGTATTTTGGAAAGAATTCTTACGGGATTAATACTATATACGTATATAAATTTGACTACACCAAATTTTGGCGCCGTTGCCGGGGAAGTCGTGAACGATTGTTGAAGAATATTCGTTGAAGTAGAGTTTCGAAGATCCTTCCTTTGGAAGTTATTTTGCTATTTTTCTATAAAAATATAAAAAGTTCATTAATTCGATTCCTATCGAATTAAGTAAAAAAAAAATAATAATGTAGAATTACATAACATTTGGATGACTTTTAGATTCTTTAATGTTTATGATTTAATTATTTTCTAAAGATTTATCTTCGAGATCATTGCCTAAGGGTCTTGTTTTATTAACCTCAATAGCTTCTTCTTCGACTAAATCATCATCCTCCAAAGATAATGTTTTAGGCGGGGGAGGAGTTTCATCGAATGTCACATTTAAGGATTCTTTGACTTTCATTGTTTGTTTGTTGAGAATTATATAGGCTTTACTATTTCGCGAATATCCTAGGAAAACACATTCGTATGACTTTGGGTCAAACTTGGTGAGGTAATCTTTTGTATAAGAATGAAGAATTTACTTCCAACTACTTTGAAGTAGTGAAGATTAGGTTTTCTACCGTATGGTGTTTTTCCTAGAATGTGTCTAATGGAAATTCTATTGATTATGTAGGTTGATGTATCGACCGCGTTACACCAAAATTTTTGTGGAATGGATTGTTCATTTAACATAGTCCTATCATTTCTTTGTCAGAGTGTGGAATTCATTCTTTCTTTTTTTTTACTCCCTATTTGGAATGTGGGAGTACGAGGAGGATGAGAAAATTAGGAGATAATTCTATTAAATCATAATAGTTTCTGAATTGTACTTCATTATCAAATTCCCGACCATGATCCATTCTAATTGACACTATGGAACATCCTAATTTATTTTGAATCATTTTACTAAATATTTCAAATTTTTAAAAAGCTTCGGTTTTATTTCCTAAAAATCTAGTCCATGTAAATCGAGAATAGTCATCTACAATTACTAAGGTATAACGATTTCCTCCATAACTCCGTATGGCGGAAGGGCCAAATAAGTCCATGTGTAATAATTCTAAGCATCTAGTCGTCGATACTATGTTTTTGGCTTTGTGACTAGCATGAGCTTGCTTTCCAATTTTGTAAGCGTCACAAAAATGTTGGTCAAATTTAAGTTTAGGTAGATTTCTATCCTAATCCTCCTTAGATACTAGAGATTGAATTTAATGCATGTTTGTTTGAAACCTAGTCTCATATGCCATAAGTTGATTTTTATCTAAGGTTGCAGACATTCTTTTATCTTCCTTCATATATCCTAGTTTCATTACAGTATAATCCTCTTTTTTCTAATTCCTCTACCTATGACTTTTTCTCATTTAATTATTTCGCTATCATGTTCGGTAAACATTACTTTGCACTTATTATCACATATTTGACATCACTTAGCACATGATAAATTTTTAAGTTTTTACGTGCTCAACATTTTCAATAAATAGGGAGTCATGAGAAATCGTACCTTTGCCTATGATGTTACCACGCAAATTGCTTCTAAAAATAATGTTGCCTCCGTTATACGCTTTGTATGTAGGAAATAACTTTCGGTTACCCGTTATGTGTTTTGAGCACCCACTATCTTTAATCTACTCGTCGGGCTCCAAGTTTATTCCTAAGCATATCTCATTAGACGCTGAGCTACATGCATGTTTCGTCTTTAGTATTTTCTTCCTCGGTCTTCGCCACTATCACTCACGTGTTGATCACAATGAAAGATCTTAAAATCCTTGGCTTGATGGTAAGTTAGTAATAATTGGTTATATCCAAAAGGCACTAAGATTGAAACTTTAAGTGTATGATATAAACTATGCGGAATCTAGTTTACTAACACTTTAAGTAGAAATAAACAGTAATGAATGTTTAACACACAGAAATATAACCAAAACAATAAGCTCCAATATATTAATACGAACACTCTTTGACAGTGTTAGGGTTTACAACCTTAAAGCTATGAAAAACTATGAAAGACTGATATATGTTGATCTATGCCTTAGGGTTCCTTTTATACACCAAGGAAACCCTAATGGGCTTACAAAACACGTATAATGATAATGCATATCTATTCCTAAAATTTAGATCATGATATCATAATTGCAGTACTATCTATATCAAGACTTTATTCACTAAGTATTAAACTAACTGTACTACTATTACCTGGCTTAGTACTAACAATGTACTGGCAGCACTAACTATTATAGCTAGCAGTACTAATAACTTAGACTATTTTCTTTAAACTTCAACAGCAGCACAATCTTGAACCAGCAGTATTAACTTCCAAAACTAACAGTAGTAACTTCAGAAGCCTTCAATTCCCAACAATCCTCCCCTAAACTTGTTATTCACATTGTTATACTCATCAAGTTTCTTCAGTTCAGCATCTGAATCATCAGGAGGATGTAACCATCACTCTTCGACTCTGAAGTTGTGATCTTGCTAAATTTGAGGAACGCAAATGCAATCTCACTTTCTATTATCAACCTTCTAGTCTTCTATGTAGCATCCTGAAAGCATTCTTGAGTTAGAGGATATTTCTTTTCAATCCATCATGTGGATAGAATTCAGTATTCACTCTATAGTACATGAACTCCACATGAGTCAAACAATCTCCAGCTTATCAAGTTGTAGTCCTGTTGATTCTTCAATATTTCATCTTCTTCATTAGGCTCAAAATAAGGTCTTCATATTCCCTTAAAGTAACAATTCATATCCTTCTAGACTTGTTATCTTATATATTTCATTTACCAACCTATGTAGATCTATCATATCTTTTCTGTTAAAATCATCAAGCATCTCACTGAATATCTTATAATTCTTGGAACTTCCATCTGCTTTGATGATTTGATAATACATCATATTTTTATTTAAAATATGTGTCTTCCAATCAACAATTAGATATTTGGTGGCCAAAGATTCAACATCAATAAAACATCATCCATTGGAACTACATCCATACTATCTCTAAGCTCCTCTTTTTCAGCATCATTATCCCCTTCTAGTTTCTGTTTCTTGAAACTTTCTTCTTCAGAATCGCTCCTTGGTTCTTTTTTTTAGTTGCTTTCTGCTTGCTGGTTGACTGTCATCAATCTATAGGCTTAAGTTTATCAATCACTTCTTGCTCTCTTTCATATAACTTCTGAATTTCTTTAAAGTTCTTGTGCTTTAGTTGTTGATGAGTGTACTTACCCATATGTTTGAGGTAAGTAATCATCCTGTTCCTGACTTGAGTTCTTGTAGGTGGTTTGTTCCTTATTGGCTTTGCTCTTTCTACTGCCAATTGTTTCTTTCTTCTTTCAAAGAATTCTGCTAACAATCTGGCTCTTTCTTCAATTGTGTACTTTTCTTGCTCTTTATGTGTCAGTCTTATAGCCAGTTCATGATCAGCATCTATTCTGGCTTGAATTTCATCAAACTCTTCAGCTAAAGCAGCACTAGTAGCTTCTTCTTGCTTTTGTATTTCTTTTTGTGCTCTGTCCAACTCTGCTAACTCTTCCTCATGTAATCTTTGAGCTAACTCTGCATCACTTTCAATTTGAGCTAACCCTTGATCCCTTCTTTTTACTTTCTCTGGTTTCTCAGGTTCTTCTTTAACCAGTACACCCTTACCTTTGACTTTTGGATCAATAGTTGGAAGAGGTTGAAGTGTTGTTGTTGATCTAGTTAGTCTAAGAGTTTCTTCTACATCTCTGAAAGAAACTCCTTTTACCTTTGATTTCTTACTCCTCATCTTCACCAAAGTTTGAGCAATGGTAAGATCTTTATCTATAAATACAGTTGCAGCAGTTGTTGGATGTGTTCTAGGTTTAGCAGTACTAATAGCTACACCAGCAGTAGTAACTGGTGCACTAACAGCACTAACTCTAGTGGTAGCAGTATTAACTGTCTCTCCTTTAACATCTTCCATATCATCATCAAGTACATCAAAGTCACTATCTTGGAACATTGATTGTGTCTTGTCACTTTTCCTCCCCTGTTCAAATGCATCCTCCTCATCCAAATCATCATCAAAAGACTCAACTTGCCTATATATCCTCCTTCTTGGGTGTGAGATGCTTGACTTCCTCTTTTTTTCTAATTTCTTGACTCTTTGCTTTAGTTTGAGGATCTCCACAACTTGTGCATCCTTCTCTTTCTCCAAGTCAAACACCTGTTTTGACAATTTTGTACACATAGCCATTAATTCTTTTAGTTTTAGCCTACCCTCATCACTTTTAGGTATGTAACCTCCTGTGAGAGGTGAATCATGAGGTGTAGGTGGTACAATGTCCATCAATTCAAAAGTATGTTCCATGCTGCCCTCCCCACTTCCAGATGTGTGACCTTCTAGGAGAGGTGGTTCATTAGGCTTTTCAAGCACTCTCTCAGACCTAGTCTGAGCAGGAGCACCCCCTATGGTTTCTTGGTACCTGGGACTGCCACCTGTATCCATTCCTTAAGGAATGTCAACATTAGGCATTGCTATGGTCTGGGTCCTAATAATATTATCACTGTACTATGCTAAAACTAAGCTAGCATCAGTAGTGATAGCCCTTTCCACACTATCACCCCCTCTTTATGGACAGCCACATCAGCTTCAAGGTCTAGAGGTACACTAGTCTGAGGTAACTCAATGACCTTTTTAGCTCTCCTATGTTTTTGAGTCTTTCTATGTTTTCAATGATATGTAGATGGAGATGGAAGTATTTACTCAATGTGAGCTTTAGTTTGAGGTTCATAGGAAACTGTTGGAGGTGTTTCAGTTTGAAGTGGTGTTGTTTGAGGTTCTGAAACATTTGGTTATGAGATAGAGGGTGTGGGTTGGGGTTTAGGGGGTATTGTTGAACCTTTTCACCATCAGGTGCTTGGTTTTGCACCAATATGGAGTCAAAAAGTGGAGTAACTTTTCCTGAAAAACCTTTACTTTGCCTTGCCATATTTAAGAAAACCTTTTTAGTATGGCTTGGTGTGTCATAAGTATCATTAAAAGGTTCTGGTAAATCTTTAAGCTGGTTATTCAAAAAGAGTTGTAAAAACCTTGGATACATTAAAAACTTCTTTGAATCCAAGTTCCTTAACATACCATCAAAAATCAATTTAGAAAAATTAAATTTTTGACCCTTTGCCAAACATATAACTGCTGAAGCCAAATTAGTTGAAAACTCATTCCAGCCAGTTGATTTTGAACTTATACAATGAAGGATGGTATGTATCAGGAATTTCCATTATGGAGAGAATGAACCTTTTTGAAAAGTAAGTTTTGTTGAAAGCTGTTCATACCCCATCAATGCAAGGTTTTCAAAAATTTCATCATTTGTGAGGCAAGTAATACCATCCTCATCATCAAAGAGAAGATCATTCCTCACTGATGATTCTGATATTACTACTGCCTTGCCATCAACTATGGCATGTATTTGCTTTACTGAATTGACTATTTTAGAAGTGGCAGTATTCCAAAACTGTTCAATATAAGAAGCATAGATAGTGGGACTTACAGTGAGAGCATAGTTGATCGAACATGTAGAGAGGAAGTCCACTATCTGATGAAATTCTATATTCTCATCGCTCTTTTCCAAATACGCGACCATGTTGTGTTGGTTTACAAAAGCAAGATCAGCCATGAATAATTGATTTTGTCAGTGTGAAAATCGATTAGGGTTTGATGAATTATGAGCAATTTGTATTTATGAAAGATATTGTTTGATTAATAGGCTTATATAGACACTAAAGAAAACTTAAGAGGAAAGTAGCCGTTAATTTGTCAAAAATTACCCCTGAATAGTATTTAGTAATAGTAACTTTTAGCAGCACTAAGTTAGGCTAGCAGTACTAAGTTTGTACTAGCAGTACTAACTTGCGCACTTATAGTTTTTGGCAAACTACCAACCATCAACAGATTTGAGAATTCTTTACCAGTTGCCATTTGCCTTGGAATAACCAATTCTTTCTTGTCTATTAGACATGGTGAATTGATGACCATTTGTTATGTGGTGAAAACAAACATGTGAAACATCAACAGTATTAACAAAGTCACCAGCATTCACACTAAATCAGCATATCCATTATTAATCAAATAACCTTTAAGCTCTAATCCTGAAAAATGTTAGTTCCAAACACAAAGAAACACAATCCAAAACATCTTGCATATTGCTTATAATAACTGACAGTATTAACTTTTAAGGTTAGCAGTACTAAGTATCAGTTACCAGAATTAACCCATTTTCATCACTTGGCAGTTCTTGCACTCCATTCTAAGCATCCGTGATGTATAATCCGCTGTACTTATACACATAGTTCCATATAGCCTTCCCTCAAACAAAGCTTCTATGTGTATTATCAGCTGCACCAATACACATATACAACAGCACTAACTGAGCATAGAAGCAGTAACATTTGTACTAGCAGTACAAAGGTTCACCCGGCAGAATTAACTAAGCCCAGCAGTATTAACTAACATGGCATCATATTAACTTTTCAATACCAACTCAAACATCATATGTGTATAAGCCTTTGTACCTATACACTAAAACTAACCATCCCTTAATCCATGCTCTGAAGGATTAAGTCATACTATTACTTGCAACCAAAAAGTTAAACTTGGTAACATCAAAAGCCTTTGTGAGAAGATCTGCAACTTTGTGGTCTGTGTGAATCTTGATACTGAAATTAAACTCCTCTCATAAGAATCTCTGATGAATGGTGTCTAATCTTTGTGTGCTTAGTTTTAGAGTGAAACACTGGATTCTTCACAATACAAATGGTGCTTTCATTATTAATGTAAATCTTGGTGTTCATGAAGTTAAACCCATAATCAAGCATTTGATTTTGAATCCATAGCACCTGTCCACAACAATTAGCAGCAGCAACATACTCTGCTTTAGTAGTAGAATTTGCAACTATAGTCTGCTTCTTACATTGCCATGAAATCAACCTCTTGCCAAGAAATTAACAACATCCTGTTGTGGATTTCCTATCAAGGCTAGCTCCAGCATAATCACTATTAGAAAAAGCTTCCAAGTTAAATGGTGAATCTCTAGGATACTAAAGGCCCAATTTAGGTTGACCTTTCAAGTATCTAAAGATCATCTTCACAGCATGAAGATGTGACATTTTAGGAGTAACTTGGAACCTTGCACAAGCACAAGTAGCAAACATTATGTCAGGCCTAGAAGCTGTTAAGTACATCAATGATCCAATCATTGATCTGTATAAATGAACATCAACAACTTTAGCTTCTTCATCCGTAACTAATTCCTTATTAGACTCTATTGGAGTGCTTGTTGTCTTCACAATGGCAAAATTAAACTTCTTTAATATTTTAGCCACATATTTATCTTGGCTAATGAAGATTCCATCCTCCTTTTGTTGTACTTGCAATCCTAAGAAGAAAGTGAGTTCCCTTATAGAACTCATCTGGAATCTTTTATCAATCAAACCTTCAAACTCATAATAAAGACTTCGTTGTTAGACCCAAAGATGATATCATCATAAAGATACACCTGTACTAACAATGTTATCACTTTGTCCTTCTTGATGAACTAATGTTTATCTATGTGCCTCTTCTAAATCTATTTTCAATTTATGTCGGTAGACTAGAGGTCTCATGCATGCTTTAGGAGCTTGATGTAGACCATATAAACCTTTTTCTACCTTATACACTTTGCCAGGAAACTATGATCTTCAAAACTTGGAGGTTGGCAAACATATACCTCCTCTTCAATAGTACCATATGAGAAGGCACTCTTTACATCCATTTTGTACATAATGAACCCCATATATGATGCATAGGACAAAAATAACTTAATTGCTTCTATACCTAGCTCAGGAGCAAAAAACCTCTTTCATAATCATATACTTCTCTTGGGTATAACCTTGGGCAACCAGTCTTGCTTTGTTTCTCATGACAATACCTCTCTCATCCTTTTTGTTTCTAAAGACCCATTTTGTTCCAATGGCCCTCTTACCATTAGGTAGATCAACCAGTGTCTAAACCTTCTGAAGTTGAAATTGTAAAAGCTCCTCTTGCATTGCTTCTATCTAGCTTGGATCTTCTAGAGCTTGAATCACTTTCTTGGGTTCCATTTGATAGAGAAAACAGGCAAATAAGCAGTTTGGATAGTCTTTGTGATTTGCTCTCCTCTACTTATTAATGTAACATATCATAGCATGTTCATCAGAAATCTTGGTCATTCTCCTTGTTTAAATAGCTGAATTAAATTCTCCAATGATCTGGCCTTTTAGATGATCCTTGTCAATTCTGGTTGTGGGAATAGGACTGACATTCATGGTTGTTTCCAAGTTGTTGAGGTCAGCTTCTACACACACATCTTCATCATTATAAGCATTACCAAAAATTCTAGTATTATCAATTGAAAACATATTTAGAACATCTGGAAGAGTAAATGCATTTTTGTAAGGAGAAAATTGTTCAAATAGATATTCCTCAGAAGTTCTAGCAGCATTAACTGGTGATGATGGATCATCATTAGTAAAAGATGGTCCAACAGCACTAACTGGTGTACCAACAATATTAAAACTATTAGTACTATTAGGCTTCTTTTCCAGTTGAAGTAGCCTTTCAAACTCACTTCCTATGTCTTGATCATCCTTCCCATCTTTATCTAAAGCTTCACTTTCATCCAATTCTATAGGCTTTACTCCTGCATCTTCTTCACTATACTTAGGACCTTGAGAGATTAATGGATCAGTTGTGCAGATAGGTATTAGGATGTATTCTTGTTTAGGTTCTGTCTTCTTCTCAGCTTGACCTGTAACAATATTATCTCTAGTTTTGGCAATACCATTAGTTTGATTTCCCATAACAACTAGCATATAGTTCATAGATATTGTCAAAGAATCAATATCAAAAAGCCAGTCTAGTCAATTTCCGGTCACATTAGGTGTATTTTCAAGAAATCTAATGTTTAAGGTCTCTTCAACTATCATGGTCCTCTTGTTAAATACTCTCATAGCCTTGCTAACCATATAGTACCTAACAAAAAATCCCTCATCAGCTTTTCCATCAAACTTACCTAAATGATCCCTGGTATTTAAGATGGTAACAGGACACCCAAAAGGTTTCATGAAGTCTATCAATGGGATTATTCCACAAATAACTTCACAAGGTGTCTTGGTATAAGGCTTAATGACTAAGACCCTATTTAGCACATAGCTAGCAGTATTAACTGCTTCAGCCCAAAAGGTAGTTGGCAACTTAGAGTCAACTAACATAGTTCTTGCAGCCTCTATCAATGTTCTATTCCTCCTCTCAGCAACACCATTCTGCTGAGGAGTCCTAGCAACACTGAATTCCCTCTTAATACCCTTCATTTTACAAAACTGATTCATTACTTTATTGTGAATCAGTTCTTTTTGTCACATCTGATAACTTTTACTTTATGGTCTAGTTGATCTTCTATTTCAGTTATGAAGGTCTTTAATATCCCACTAGTTCTATCCTTAGTGGCCAAAAAGAATACCCATGAAAATCTACTAAAGTCATTAATGACAACTAGGCAATAAGACGTTTTCATTAAACTCTTAACATTTGTAGGGCAAGTGGTTCATTGAAAAGCATATGTAAAGTTCACAAGTTTGGCCTTATAGGAGGCTTTGTGTTGCTTTCCTTTCTGACAAGCAACACAAGAATGGTCATTTTCAAAAATCTTTGAAGGCAAACCTCTAACAAGGTTTCCCCTCATAAGTTTATTCATGTTTTTAAAGTTTATATGACCAAATCCTCTATTGCATAAAATTGGATTCTCAATTGTGGCTATTAGCAACAGAGCAAGTTAAACCTTTAGTGGGAACAACACTCTTTAGGTCAACACTGTAAATGTTATCCTTTCTTGGAACTCTCAGGAAGACTTAACTTTCATCAAGTAGCTTAAAGTCAGAAGACAAGACAAGATATTCAGTGTCAGTAAAAAGAACATTATTCTTTTTGTCACAAATTTGTGATACGTTAAACAGGTTATACTTAAGCTCCTCACAAAAGTACACATCATCAAAATCCAATGTTCCAGTTTTGATTTTACCTTTTCCAGAAATTCTACCTTTACCATCTCCAAAGGAAACAAATCCACCATCATAATCTTCAAACTCAGTAAGATAGCATTTGTTTCCTGTCATGTGCCTAGAATAACCACTATCAATTACTCCTTTTTCCTTGTACTCCTTCTGATGTGGGTTGCCCTGCACATAAAATAAGAGGTTTAGGCTCTTTTGGGGATCCAAGCCATTATAGACTTGGATCTGCCTCGTGCATCAATGTAAGAATATTTCTTGAAAGTAGTTGATGCACTACTATTTTTGGCTTTCCAAACCCAGCATGCTGAGGCCTTAACAGAATTAATCCCTTGTCCCTTATTTTCACTTACTACTGCTCTTTCCCTAGCAGTAGTATCATTTACCCTGACAGTATTAACCTTTTTATTGAAAATACTATTTTTGTTTGCTGAAAACTTGTTGAAAGGCCTTATGACTTGTGAATGTCCTCTTTTGAAAGCATTTGTTATTGGTCTGGAACTATTCACAATTGGTTTTGAGTCAGCAGTTTTAACTGGTCTAACAGAATTAACTATTGTACCACCAGTCTTAAGTTTGCCAGACTTAGTTAAAATTGCTTGTTGAACAAATCTTCTTTTGGGGTGAGGGTGAGTCATTTTATTAGGAAATTTCTTGTGGTTCACCCTTCTTATGTTGTTCCACACTAGTCTTACAACTTTTTGATCACACACATAATGAAGATGCTCAAAACTACCACAAACAAAACAAGCTTTATTTATCATTTTAAAGTTACTTCCTAGTCTTTGGGACATAAGATTGTTCCAATTTCTTTGGTTCCCTCTAGGATGGTGTTTGTTTTGTTTAGGAGTTTCTACCTTCTCTACTGTTTCCCTAGCAGTCTTAACAAATTTTATCTTTATAGTACTAGGTTTAGCAGTTTTAGCCTTAGAATTAGATGTAAATTCTACTTCACTTTCATCATCAAAATTCTAATCCTCAATGATTGGAGGACTAGAGTTATTCTTCCTAGCAATATTACATTCAACTATGTTGAAGACATCCTTATCAACAGTCTCATGTTTTGACTCAACAGTCTTAACATCACTAGATGAATCATTAGAAACAACATCCACAAACTCACTTTCAACTTGTTCATCTATAAACATTAGATCAAGTTTGGGAGGCATGAAATTCCCTGTATAAGGTGGGGGAACTGCATGATATCCTTTATCTGATTTGGACTTATCATTCTCTTGATACTCTAACATCTCAGATGAATTCACAAAACTTTCTACTGCAGGAGTAGCTGCATTATATCCTAGTCCTGTTTTAAACTTGTCAATTACTTGACTTTCTTGACAGCCTTGGTATTAACACTTGCACCAACAGTATTAATTTTGCCAGACTTGGTTAATACTGCTTGTGGAACAAATCTTCTATTAGGATGAGGGTGAGTTATTTTATTAACAAAGTTCTTATGATTCACCCTTCTTGAGTTGTTCCACACTGGACTTATAACCTTTTTATCACACACATAATGGAGATGCTTAAAACTACGACAAACAAAACAAGCTTTATTTATCATTTTAAAGTCACTTCCTAGTTTTTAAGACATAAGATTGTTCCAGTTTCTTTGGTTCCCCCTAGGATAGTGTTTGTTTTGTTTAGATGTTTCTACCTTCTCTACTGTTTCCCTAGCAGACTTAAAGTTTTATCTTTTCAGTGCTAGAACTAACAGTTTTATCTTTAGGTATAATTTCTACCTCACTTTTATCATCAGAATTCCAATTCTCAATGACTGGAGGTCTAAAGCTGTTCTTCCTAACAGTTTTAGGTTATACTGCATCACTATTTTTTTTACATTAGTAGACTCATGATTTGACTTAACTGCCTTAACATTACTAGGTGTAACAACAGTAGTAACATCCAAATTCTCACTTTCAACTATTCATCCATAAATGTTAGATCAGGTTGAAGGGAATGAAGTTCCCTGTATAAGGTGGGGGAACTGCATGATATCCCTTATCAGATTTGGACTTAATATTCTCCTGATTTTCTAACATCTCAGATGAATTCAAAAACCTTTCTACTGCACGAGAAGCTACAATAGAAGAAGCTGTATTATATCCTAGTCAAGTTTTAAACTTGACACTAACTTGGACTTTCCAACAAATTGTTCAAAGATTTAGATGAATTTTAAAACTTCTCTAATGTTAGTTTTAACTCATCTCTCTTTTTTTTTGCTTTTTCTAATTTCTTTTTGTTTTCAA
>BQNB010155039.1:0-11537 GCA_026074375.1 Tanacetum coccineum
CTAGCTATTTTATTGGCTAACATGCATACAAGCAAAACAACCACAATCAGGACAGAACGTGCCCTACGATCCAAGCCACACCAAAATATCACAGTAATGGGTAAGACTACCCTCCAATTGGAACCACACAATAATTGGGTAAGAATACCCTTCAATTAGAACCACACAGTAATTGGGTAAGAATACCCTCCAATTGGAACCACACAGTAATTGGGTAAGAATACACTCCAATTGGAACCACACAGTAATTGGGTAAGAATACCCTCCAATTGGAACCACATAGTAATTGGGTAAGAATACCCTCCAATTGGAACCACATAGAAATTTGGGTAAGAATACCCTCCAATTGGAACCACACAGAAATTAGATAGGAACGTTACCCTCCGATCCAAATCACACATCATGGGTAGGAACGTTACCATCCGATCCAATCATCATGTAAACATTTAGCACATATCATATAATCGTCACATAAATGTCCATGCATAAATTAAACCACATAATCACAGCAATTAAAACATTTCAAAACACATTTTGCATCATTTCCATCCCAAGAAAACGCTGTAAAAATTGGGACTATGAAACTCACATGATGCTCAAGCAGCTTCCAAAATATCTACACAAATCTACACAATAGAATATAAACGTGTTACACGCGACTAAGCCAAATGCTTAAGTCCATGTAACAATCATATGATGGATGTCTATGGTGATTAATTACCCCCATGGGTCACTCCGACACCATGCCCAACTTTAACCACTTCATTTACTCATAATTCTAATAATCTATATTTTATCCGAAAACGCATAATTTTAGTGTCACTTTATTAACTTAAAAACCATACTTGCTGACCAAAAAAAATTATACAAAAAATCATTTATGAGTTTACTAACTACATTGTGATTCCCAATTACTAATTACTTGTGCAACTATCTCAAATAAAATCCAACTTCAAAACTGTCCCAATTCGGATCTGATTACACACTAAAATGTATGGCCCTAAATACCATACTTAAACAAATAATTAGAAGCTCTACTTCTGGGGTTTCTTTATATACATATAGAACTTAATCCCTGTAGATTGGCTAATCTTAATTCCACTTTTAATTTGTGGTTTTACCCTCCTAAACATGACCTAATTCTGACCCGTATTTACTGTTTTGACAACTTTTCTTGTTTCGATCAATTGACTAACTTCCCCAACTCAAAATCATTCGAGGCCGTACTTTTTAAAAACTAGACTCTCTGAACTACAATTTAGACATAAGATTCATAAAAAACATGTTTTTATCATCTAGATATCAGTCATTGAACACGACCCAAAATTCTGCTCAACCCTAAATCAAGTTTTAATGCAAATCTAACCTAACCAATTGCATGAACATGACCCTAATCAAGCCCTAATCACTCTAGCATCATTAAATATCATTAATATTCTGTATTTTTATGAAACCCTAGATCCATCATTGATTTTGTTACATGAATATTGGTATGCGTTTAATTAACATACCTTTTCCTATAAAAACGAGCTTAAATAACTAAAAATGGACTCAAATTGCCAAATATATGCTCGTTTTGCATTTGTATTGTGCAGGTAACGGATATCCAAGAAAATGACAGAAAACGAAGCCAAAACAACAAAACCAAGCACGAGAACGAAAAGAGCGTAAAAGAGAAGCCAAAAGTCCACAAAGTCAAAGTCAAAGTCAAAATCAACCCGGAAAAGTCAACAGTCAAAACCGAAGCCAAAACCGAAGAAATTCTTAATGGGCCACCCGTACCCATCTAATGGGCCGGGGGAGCCCATTAAGCATTAATGTGAAGACTTATTCAAAGAAAAGGCCCAAATACTAAACGCTACTTACTAAACTTTCTAAATATAACTTTCATTCAAACCAAACCACTTCTATTTTTGATGAAAGTTTGCTACAACTTTCTATAATTCACTCACCTATTTTCATTTCTAAAATGCCACATTTTCCTATAAACCTTAACACTAATCACCAAGAATTGAAGGCTTACAATGCATGCAACACATCTTTTATTTCCATTATCACCACACGTGGAAACAAATGGAAACTTACACCCAAACTCATATCCACACAAAATAAGATAATCATTTACCTCTAAAATGACATCATACACATA
This sequence comes from Tanacetum coccineum, assembly GCA_026074375.1. NCBI lineage: Eukaryota > Viridiplantae > Streptophyta > Magnoliopsida > Asterales > Asteraceae > Tanacetum > Tanacetum coccineum. Next base: position 2,150 of record BQNB010155039.1, read on the forward strand.
TGTTAACCACTTAGCACACATAAAATCACATAGCACAACACTTAAACACATAAAATGAACTTTTAGCCATTTCTAAAGGTATCACTAACCTGATTAAATCACGATTGTCACAATCTTCCTAAGGACACTCCATAGTTAGAAATAGCAGTCCTTAGGTATGATTGGAGATGAATGAGAAATGGAATAATGCAGATTAAAATTGAGCTAACACTGGAACAATCACAACAAGGTGTCAGAAACCGGGTCAATACATATGCTATCGGTTTTCACAAAGATGAATTCTGGTATTGAAGACAAGACATCATGGACCCAGAGATGCACTGCACAACCCTTCCCATCCATTCAAGTTTCTCTTAAAAGATACTTGTCTCATTTGTCACGGAGATACATACGACTTCTATTGACTTTTGCACTCCAAGTTAGTTGATATTGAATAGGTGGCAGTCATCTCCAGCCTCCGATTACTAAAAATAAAACGCACAAATCGAGTCTAGAGCCAAGAGATCAATAAATAAATCACTTAGTACACGTTTCATGAAAAACACATTCGAACACATTAGTTCACACAACCTGTATAACTAGAGATCCCTATGCATATCCTTGTGATTATGGCAAAACATATTATGATAACATTTAGTATTCACAGTTGACGATGGAAATCCTTCCAGAGTCAACATCAAACAGCTCTACGGTAGGTGACTTGCGAGATTTCTATATAATCAAGCTTGTGATAACTAGAATAATCGATTAGTCCCTAGTAAATGAATTGACGAATAATAGAAAGATAGTAACTATCTGATTCACTCGTATCATGATGTCTGCTTTGAGACGTTTTGTATTGAGAACAAGCAAGCATGGTGAATCTAATACATTTGTGTTAGAGGATCTTACACTTTAAGCTAGAAACCCTGTCAAGGAGATTCTTCTAAATTGAATCTACCTATCACAGGTCGGTCCTCATGAACCCGGGTTAACGCAACCAAATTTCAGACGAATACAAGCCATAATTCCATCCATATTTGATGTTTACATCTAACTTTAAAATGCAGGTACAAATGACGTGTTGCGAGCCTCATTCCAGCAGAGTTCCTCGTTACACATGCCAGGCTCAAACCACAAAGACAAACTATAAGCATCCAAGAATTCAAGAATCAAGAATCAAGAAAGCTCAAGTTTAAAGATAAAGACTTCCGCAAACTTTGATATTCAAGATCTTCCTTAAAGATATCAAGACTATCAAGACAAAGATTGTCAAGGGAGATTGTTAGCAAGCTTTCAAGATGATGTAAAGTATGAGCATGTTAGTCTAGACATAAGATCACAAGGTGGCAAAGACGATCAAGACAAACAAGGAAAAGATTTGAAGATCTAGGAACTAAAGACAAAGTCAAAAGGCAATGACAAAGGCTCAAGATCAAAGATCACAAAGCATGAAAGAACAAGCCTACAACAATAATAAAGACAAAGATCAAGACTTCAAGATACTCAATTGCAAAGATAATCTAGAAACCTAGAGTCTGTTATATGTGAACATGGAACCTCAGAATTCAGTAGGAGACCTTGCATCGGGAGAGATTGTTATAGCCTAAAATATTGAAGTGCAGAAGATGAAGTCGGTCTCTAGACATTGAAGCTCGGTCTCTAGACATAGAAGCTCGGCCTTTATCCATAATACATTGTAGTAGGCTAGAAAGTATATTGGGCTCGTTTATTAATCTAATATTGTATGTGTATCAGGCTAAAGCCTAAAGTAATCCCGAGCCCATCCCACCTTAGGAAATCCCATGGCTCAAAAGCCTTAGGGTATAAATACCCCTTCTCCACAATGGATAAGGGTTGGTTGTTCACTTTATATGTAAGACATAATATTGTGTAATCCAAACACTATATTTTATTAAATGTTATAAAATATTTATGAAATATTATCATGCGAATACTCATTTTTATCAGAAAAATGATTCGAAAAACAATGGCGCAAGTTTCGAGATTTGAATCGTCCGTTAAGTCGCTCAAACGGGTCCCGAACCGATAGTTATAAAAACTTTATAAATAAGTTACACTTTTAACCCCACACTATTTAAATTTGTCACTTTAGTTTATATATATATATAAACTTATAATATCTTTTCATTTTCATCTCTTATAACACACACACTTTCACTCACCTCTCCTCTCTCCCTCCCATGTCCGGCAGCCGGCGACCACCACCACCGCCGGAAAACTTTTCCGGCGGGTTTTTCCGGCGAAGACAAAAAAGACTCCCCGTTAACCGATCTACCCGATCCGCCGACCCACGCGCCTCCACTCGCGTTTCTCCACCACCACTCACCCACCGAAACCACCACTGTCACTCCGGCCAATGCCACCGACGCCATCATCCACATCACGCCATCATCATCACCACCTCCAAACGATGTCATCATCATCATCATCAACACCACAGCCGCACCACATCCACCCCACCACCATCGTCACAACCACCTCATCTACTCCACCACCACCGCTGCCACAATGACCCACAAGGGTGTGTTGGTTTAACAGCACCCCCACAAAAATGGTGTGAGGGTGCGTTTGGCTCAACAGAAAAACCAACCAGGGTGTGTTGGTTTGGATTATAAAGAAAAGGGTGTGGGTGGGTTCGGGTTAAGGTTATAACTGTAAGGGGGTGTTCGTTGGGTTCGGGGCAGCCACCACCATAAGGTTGAGCATTGGGTTTTGGGTGGCCAAGGTCCACCCAAACTAGGGCGTGTTTGGTTCGAGTATAAACGACCCAAGGGTGCGTTTGGCTTCGTCGCAGCCCAATAGGGTGCGTCGGGTTTGGTATTTGCACCGGGTAGGATGCGTTGGTTTTGGGACAGCCGAGGGGGGGGGGAGTATTAGTTTGTTTGGTTGTTCGATTTAGCACCGAAAGGGTGCGTTGGGTTCCGGGTCAGCAGCCGCACAAGGGTGCGTGGTTGGCTGTGAAACGCACTAAGGTAGCGTTTGGTTTATGTAGAAATCAATTAGGGTGTGTTTGGGTTGGCTGCGAAACAGCCGAAAGAGGGTGCGTTTGGTGTTTATAACACCAAGTAGGGTGCGTTCGTTTGGTTCGGCTGTCGAAAACAGCCGGGGTGCGTCGGGTTGTGGGATGACACCGAAATAAAGTGAGTTTGGTTAACACAAAAATATATAAATTGTTTCATTTAATTGATTAACGAATAATATGTGATGGAAAATATTAGAACTTGCGCGGTCTAGTTAAAATATGATATTAATATTAAAACGAGATTTATATAAAGTTATAAGCGGTATTAGACATATTTGAGACGAGAATTGGACTAAAAATGGACTTTAGTGCCTTTATATAACGAGTAATTTAAATTCAGAAACGGAACATCGGGATTCGGGATTTCGAGACTTTGATAAGTTAGTTTGGTTTACAAAGGATAACAAATTATATTTTTTAACGGACGTTTTAGACATAAAACGGGACTTTTTAATACAAATAACGAAAGAAACTAGATCGAAATCGGAATATTAAACTTTATTAGAAAATAAGTTATTTTTAATATATTAAAATTGACATATCTATTAATTATTAAACGAGTTGCGAGCACTTTCGAGTACGTTTCGCTTCCGGGAAACACGAAAGTTGTTCGTAATGACGTTTTTAACTTTCAGCGAGGATTGTCAGTTTTAAAATTAAGTACATAGCAGGAGTCAAAATAAAGGTCAAAGTAAAAGTACACGGGTTTTTTAATTAATATTAATACATTATGAGGACGATTTAAATTATAAATAAAGGTAGGTTAATATATTATTTCAATTAATAGTTTTAAGATCATTATTCGGTCTAAAACGAAGGGGTCTAAAAATTGTAACTTTCTTAAATATTAAAGATATAGTTATTATTGGACTGAAAAATAGTATTATATACTTAATATATTATATGGGTAGCGTTTAATGACGCGCAAGTGGATTTTCATCACATGTATTATATGTACTGCATACATATAAAAAATATGTATGATTCGTTCCGTGTATCGATGTAGCATCGTTGGGTCGTATTTTATATGTGTTATAATCGATACGACATATCTATTAGGTCTGTGGTCGAGATCGTTTTGCAGATTCAGTTGTGATTTATTGGTTACTATTCGATCGTGGTTCTCTTATCAATGTGAGTTCATAGCCTCGCTTTTCAAATCTTTTGGAATGTTTTATAAAACGCTGAGTGGGTGATACATGCTTGTATCACAATCTTTTACCTACTCGGTTATCATTTTAACAATGTGATTGTTTTAAGGGATTTTGATCAAGGTGAGTTTATAGCCCCATGTTTTACTGGTTTTACATATATTTGGGGTGAGAACATGCTTGTTTGCAAATGCATTTACATGGTTGATTACAAACTTGGTTTCATACCTTGCCACATACTCATTTACATACACGTTTACGAAATTGTTTACATACTCATTACAAATAATGACGTGATTTGATTGCACACTCTTTTAAGTATGGATTTAAGTACTTAACGCTGTTTGTGTATACCTATGATTTGTTTTATACAATGGATGGCAAGTGTTATTTTATATTGATTACGTGTTTGCCTAAGTAATTTGAATCTATAATGCCCAGAGTACATGAACTGTCCATTGCATAGATATAGTGGTGAAGTAATTATGTGAGCTGTGAGTGTTATTAGTAGATATATTGAGATTGTACATCTGTTAGAGAGATGCACGAAATTATTATATGTGCGGGAACGAATTTATATAGTGCGGGAACGGAATTTATATAGTGACGAGCACGGAATTTATACTAGTGCGGCAATGTCACGAAATTTATTTGTGACTCATATCGGCGAGCCTTCTGTGTCATGAGCATAGGGAAAACGTATTGGAAATTTGTGAATATGTGCTGTGTGCTTTATCGAGGGGAAAGTCTTGACGGTCCTAAATTTAATACATTTTGTGGCTTATTATAAAGGATTTGAAATTGTCATGCATATCTCTACAAAACCTTTGGTTTAACATTGTATATTTAAACAAATCTTTGAACTCACCACTGTAATGTTTGGTCACTTTTAGCAGTTTTTCTCAGGTGAATTTGATGCTTGACATATTTGATGTGCATTGAGTCTTTTAATTCAAGCTTTTCAGTGTAGGCCCAAATTATGGGACAATATGTTTTATTAAATCAGTTTTTTTTTTTGGAATCAACTAATGTTATTTTTAAATAGACACCTTGAGGTCAGTTTCTCTTGTACTATATTGATGTGTATTATGAAGAGTAGCTCCCCATGTGGTTATTCCGCCTGCATTGTTGTAAATTTTGGGGGGTCGTACGATTGGTATAAGTGCACTGGTTATAGAGATCTATGTTGACTTATTTTACATAGAATATAACCGTTTCATTATACTTTGCTTCACATCAATCATTTTCAAAGTTATACATGCTACTTGCTTATGTGCTTACATAGTGCTGCATTAAGTGCTTACGAGTGACAGTACTTTGATATATAATATATATGCTTGCATCCCTTTTGCGTATATCGTAAGCTTATTTATATAAGAGTTATTTTATATATTACCAAAATTTTTAGACATTGTGAGTTGCACAATGGTCTCATTCTACTCGTCGTCATGTGGGTTGCACATTGGTCTCACTTATACCTCTAGACATTGTAAGTTAAAACAATGGGTTCAATTATACATCAGGACCTTGTAGTTATACAATGGTCTCATCTTACTTCTCTTGACATTGTGGTGTTTGCACAAGGGTCTCATTTCGTTCTCAGAATATGTAAGTTATACAATGGTCTCTAAGGATATTTATTTTCTTTCCTAACTTTATAATAATATCGTATTACACGGAGACCGTCAATAATTTTGTTTATGGAATTAAGTATGAATCTAAGTATTACAAAGTCTTGTATAGGCGGGTGGACTTGTAATAATTAGGATTGATATGATATTTGCCTTTGTTAACTAAGATCTTATTGTCACAGTTTCTGTTTAAACGGGATGGTGGATGTAACTCTAAAGTATTGCAAGTCATTATAGGCTGGGACGTGTAATTGCTGAGATTGATATGGTAACTCGCTATGTTGATTCGTTCATAGAGATCTTTACCTTATTTATCTCCTAAACGAGTAATCTTTACTTATCTTGATACTATATGTGGATCTAGCCTCTGAAGTTTTTACTCCTGCTTCCAAGACGAGTTTTTAATTCACTCGTTCATACTCATTAGTGCACATGCATTGTCATGCAACCACCTTGGAAGTTTTTGAGTGCACAGCGTATTGCACCGGGAATTATTATGTAGGATGATTTAATAATTTATTTATTGAAAGGGATTGGGACGACTTCTTCAGTTTATTAGTTTAAATTATAAAATAATCCGAACCAATAAGTTTGTCATTTCTTACTTACATAAATTTGGACGCTTCTTTATGTAAATAAGAAATTATAAATGAGTGGGCTTAATGGTATCCGATATGACACGAGTATGAACCTGAAATAAAGAATCACCAGAATCCGTTAAAATGGTCTAGAGACACAATCGTGTCTTAACATACTCTGCAAAATTTTATAAGGCCTCACTTGGAGCTAACCTTATTGCATTCTTAGTTAATTACTTTTGCCATTAGCTAAGTCCTTTGCAATCACGAACTGTCTGTGGAGCTAACAGACTGAGTGCAATATCCCGTCACCATTTGTTATAGTATTGACGTTATGGTCGCTACTGTTGGGTCCTAGTTGAGCGTTCCGACTAATACAACTTTATCCAATAAGTAATGCAACTCCCCTAACGAGATAAACACCTATCGACGAAACAGATAGTTGGACTAATCATTTCGGGCCACTAGTAGGAAGACTTAGGTCGCGATACATCCTAGTACTGCCAAGAACTGGCAGTTGAGCATGCTTGAGTGAGAGTAGCACTGGTTTGGGTGACCTGCGGGAAGTCCCAAGTAAGGGACACAAAAGCAAGCGTGTGAGCATGCGGGCAAAGAGAAATTTAGTGTATGTGTAAGCGGGTTATTCGATGTGGAGCGATTACCAGTGGTGTTACCAGATTATTTTTTCTAAATTATCTCCTTGATGATTATATATCACTGTCATACTAACCGTAGCCAAACTTTAAGGTCTTCGTGAGAAGTGTCGAAACATCTAATTTGCTGAAGAAAGTTAAGCATCGTCTTGAGTAGAATCGGTTATTCAGGGGTATTTTTAAACCTTTCTCGGGTCCACCATCGGATAAATCTTATGTGACAACAAATTTAATATGGGAGATTTCTTTAAGGTGTAGGTAATGTAACATACGAGAATTTTCGAATTTAGATAGGAATGACGATTTCAATCTTTTGACTTTTAGGGTCTTACTTGACTTTATGAAGATCATACTTAATCACGTTTCAACGCTATGGCTCTAAAGCAAATTTGATGTGCGAATGACATATGAAAACTTTTCAGTTTTGACCGAGACCTGGAGGGGATGGAAACGAGCCGAAAAAAGGCTATTAAAACAGCACCGCCACATTATTTTCGAAAAATATACAACCGCAAGATTTTAGAAACACAAAAATAATTAAATTACATTTAATTATCACGTTTGATTAAATAAGAATATTTAATAAATTATTTAACATTTTATTCAGTGACGTTTGTTGAAGACGCAAATATTCGAGTAAAAGGATCATTTTACGGACAAGTTTATCGGAAATATACAAAATAAATAATAAACGTTTTAAATAAATTTTATAAAACGTTTACGAAAAGTAGTCGAGTGAATACTCATTTTTATCAGAAAAATGATTCGAAAAACAATGGCGCAAGTTTCGCGCGTTGAATCATCCGTTAAGTCGCTCAAATGAGTCCCGAACCGCTTCTATCAAAAAGTATATTAAAACGTTACACTTTTTACCCTCAACTATTAAAACTTGTCACTTTTAAATGAAAGTTTTAATATATATATAAACATATATATCATTTTTCATTTTCCATCTTTTATACAAACACACATTTATATACTCATCTCCCTCCTCTCTCTCCCTCAATTATCCGGCGACCTTCCCACCACCACCGCCACCATCTCCGGCCACCGGAATAATTTTTCGGCGAGTTTTCCGGCCAACACCAAAGATGCTCCTCATCAACGGATCTACTCGATCCCCTATAACACGCGCCGCCACGCGCCTAAACTCACCACCCACTCATCGCCACGCCACAGCCACACCACCACCGTCATCATCATCATCATAATCATCATCTCCATGCCATCATAAGGGTGCGGCTGGTTTGTGGTTTTCATAAAATAGGGTGCGTTTGATTGGTTCGTCTCGGCACCTCAAGGGTGCGTTCGGTGTAATACCGCCACCACAAAGGTGCGTTTGGGTTGACATACACGCAACGGGGTGTGTTGGGTTTTATAACCCGACTAGGGTGCGTTTGGCTCAACAGAAAAACCAACCAGGGTGTGTTGGTTTGGATTATAAAGAAAAGGGTGTGGGTGGGTTCGGGTTAAGGTTATAACTGCAAGGGGGTGTGCGTTGGGTTCGGGGCAGCCACCACCCTAAGGTGGGTTTGGGTGGCAGCCACCCAACAAGGGCGGGTTTGGTTCGAGTATAAACGACCCAAGGGTGCGTTTGGCTTCGTCGCAGCCCAATAGGGTGCGTCGGGTTTGGTATTTGCACCGAGTAGGATGCGTTTGGTTTTTTTGTAAACACAACAAGGGTGCGTCCGGTTTGGGTCTCAAACCCACCGGGTGCGTTGGGTTGGTCAGCCACCACGCAGGGTGCGTTGGTTTTGGGACAGCCGAGGGGGGGGGGAGTATTAGTTTGTTTGGTTGTTCGATTTAGCACCGAAAGGGTGCGTTGGGTTCCGGGTCAGCAGCCCGCACAAGGGTGCGTGGTTGGCTGTGAAACGCACTAAGGTAGCGTTTGGTTTATGTAGAAATCAATTAGGGTGTGTTTGGTTGGCTGTAAACAGCCATGAGGGTGTGTTTGGGTGGCAGTCAAACACCACAAGGGTGTGTTTGTTTATGTGGTTTTACGCCACACGGGATACGTCGGGTTGTGGGTTAACAACCACTAGGGCGCGTTTGTTTGTGTTGGCTGTCGAAACAGCCGGGGTGTCGGGTTAGGCTCGGGGACAGCCGGGGTTGACGGGCTAGGCTGCGGGAACAGCCGGGGACAACCGGGAGTGAGTTGGGTTCGGGTTAAACTCGACAAGGGTGTGTTTGGTTTGATTATGACAAGAAAAGGGTTGTTTGGTTCGGCTGTCGAAAACAGCCGTATGGTGCGTCTAATTGTGGTGACACTGAAAAGGGTGAGTTGGTTTTGCACCACAAAGTATTTAATTGTTTCATTTGATTGATCGGACAAATTAAAATGTGATGAAAC
>BQNB010155041.1:0-15444 GCA_026074375.1 Tanacetum coccineum
TTACATTGCTCGAATATACTATTAGTACCATAGCCAACAGCCTTTGAAGCTAGAAAATTAGCCATATTGTTATCAACCGATGCAACTTCATCATCACTATCATGATCACCAAAAGAATAAATCCTTGTGAATGGAAGACCCTCATCATCCCCAAGGGTAGACATCTCATCAATAATAAGTTTTTCCATTTTATCAAATTTTTCAACAATAGGGGTAGTACTAGGACTAGACTCCATATTCCAAAAGGAGGATCCACTAGAATTGGCTTTTTTATTGGTCAGATTTGAAGTCCCACCATTTGTACCCAGATCAACATCATTTTCAACTGAATTAAGCACATCAAATGAGTTTGACTTACTAATCTATTTTGTAGGCTCCGCATCTTTCTTCTTATTTCCGCTAGTGTTGGCAGTAGGCTTTTTAGAAACAGGTCTAAAAACTTGTTTTGCTGGTTTAAATCCCACCTTCGGACCAACCGAAACACCTCTAGGAGTTTGACTAGGCTTCTTCAAGTTCTTCGCCTCACCAGAGCCTATATTCTTGGGACATTCCTCCTAAATATGACCAAAAACCTTACAACACGCACACCTAGGAGGTTTTCACTCATACTTAACACGAATAGTATACGTATAGAACCCCTCCCCAACAATTTTAGGCATAGCCAACGTAATGGTATCTGATGTGTCTTGCGACTACTAGTTTTAAATTTATAACCCGAATTACCAAATAAAGCTAACAACATACGGGCAAGTATGACCCTTTCGTATGTAGTTAGTTTGTTATGGTAAGCCGAGGTCGTTCACTAGGATTTGGGTGTTTTCAGTTGAAAAGAATCTATGTACTAAGTAACACGAAAGTGGTATAAATAGATCGAGGTTGAGACGTGAAGTTATTAGCACTTGTTGATTTGACTGAATTGGATTCTTTTGCTTAAGGTGAGTTCATAGCCTTGCTTTTAAATCTTTTGATTGTTTTATAAACTCGCGAGGGGGATACATGTTTGTTTTCTAAATCGAACACATATGATTTTATGGTATGCTGGACCCATTTTTTAGCTATCATCGAAGTCCCTTATTTCATGAACCGTTAATTACCTTGCGAGGTGAACGCTAATGCATTAAATAGATCTATTTGGTTTGGTAACCCCGTCTGGGGTCTGAATCCTTATGAACACCCTGTCAAACAGACATTTTGTATTTAGAAGTAGTAGGTATATGACAATAATACCTTGGTCTAGGGAAAATTGACATATGAAAGGATATATGTAATGTTAACGTTCGGTGTCATGAGCTTATTGCGTGAAAGAAAAGAGATGTTATACATTGTATTCATTGTAATGTTTTTCCGAGAACTAATTATGTGTTCAAAGATTTTTACTTATTGATTATTTTAAACTCTATGAATTTCACTCAACAATTTTGTTGACATTTTAAACATGTTTTATCCCAGGTAACTGATAACGCCCAAATTATACATGTTTTCGGTGGCGTTATTTGTATATATTTAATCATTTCTCGTGAACTTTCGATACTTAATAGCATGAAATATGTGCAGGTTCGCTTGAAGATATCCCGAGCTCAAACACAACAAAGATCGAGTAATTATACTTCGGGAAGACAACATATAAAGAAAAGATAAAGTTCAAGCTCAAAAGTGCAAATGTGCGCCACACTGATCCCTTGTGCGCCGCACTTCTCCTCAAGTTAAAGGAATTAAAGACTTAGTCAATTGAACGCATTTACTCCACAAGTACGCCACACAATTTCCTTTGTGCGCCGCACTTTCTATCTGACGTGAAGAATAATTGAAGACTTAAATGCTACTACATTAATACCCCAAGTACGCCACACAAATCACTTTGTACACCGCACTTCTTCACTAAACATTTAATTCCCTCGCATTTAATCACCAAGTACGCCACAAAAATTGCTTTGTGCGCCGCACTTTCACCCCTCACTCATCTAATCATCAATCTCATACTTACAAACAACTAAGTATTCACCCTTCAATCATTCCCTAATCATTCTCCAAGCATAAACACCATATTCCTTGAAGAATCAAGATCAAATCACCAAGAACGATGAAGAACATACTAGTTTAGTAAAAGAAAGAAGTTTGTTATCAAATCAAGTTATGTTATGAACCCTTTACCCATGAGAGGCTAAATCTCTCATGACTACTCGGTGATGTTATGATAATGAATAAGTGTTTGGTATGATCGTGATCTCTTTAATCTCAAGCTTATGTTGCAATCCTATTATATCTTATCTTATCAGTTTTTGCTTATCAACTTAGATTATATAATCATATCAGTATAGGTTAAAAGACCCGTTATGACCTATGTGACTTTAAAGATTTGTCTATGACCTTTAATGTCTGTGTCGAGAAATCCACTTTCGTTAACTGATAAAAAAAATAAGCTTTGATATATTAGAAACTGGATTACTTGAGTGACACACTTGGTCTAGTTAACTAAATATAAATCTTAAGTTAATCAAGTTAATTTGTGAAAACGTTTTCTGACGAGAAATCCTTTTTATAAGTTAAGGTTCAATCTTCTAGGTCTTAATCATTTCCAACACTTATGAATTATTTTCAACTATTCGAGTAGTCATCCTTATTATCATTGGTAAAACAAAAAGTTATTTTCAAGCTAAAGCCTATTTTCTTTCTGATTATTTAAATACTACTCAAATCTCTGTGAACGACCTGGTCTTACCTAAAAAGATTATAATACATACGTGGGTTATACTTTTACCCGTGTGTTTCCCTATAATAAAATTGGTATTTTCATTCATTATAAATTTAAAGCTTTTAAAACACATCACTCTTCATCTTGTCAAACCCTCCAAATCAACACAACCTTTTCTAGTTATGAATTTGCACATCATATTTCGTTTTACATGAGGTTTTGATCCACTTTTCTTTTATTATTTTGTCTTTTAACATATTCTTCTAATTCATCCAAATTAATATATAGTATAATAAAAGTGGACCCGGACCACCATTACAAATGCCTAGATTACTAATCTGTAAATGTAAAAGGATCCATATACAAAGATAATAAACAAGTTTTGTCGTGTTTGTTTATTTAAGTTACATTATATTTAGCATATGATGACCAATAATAAAGAACAACTAAAAAGCATATTTTTGTGTTAATTTACTAATGCGTAAGTTTGGATTGTTTATAAAAGAGTATACAAGAAATGTAACATAATTTTTTTGAACAGGGTGTACGTCACAAAAATCGAGAATTTTGATCCTAGGAAACCCCTCTTGGCCTACCTTTGTTTATGAGTTATTTTCGTTTGTTTTTTTATATTTAAATATCAACCAAGTGTTTAGAAAAGAAATTGGATTGTTGCAAAGTTCTATAAAAGGAAAAGAAAGCCGTATCTACGTAGTTCTTAAACATGATAAGACTATCCCTAGCTAGTGCATCCGTCGAGCCCCCTCGACGATGCATCGCACCCACTACACTCCACCTTCGAAGACCTGTTGTAGACCACAAAATTGGAGGACTTGGTCTTAATTTCGACCGAGTTGTGGTGTATGAAGATTTTTTTTAAAGTATCCGTTGGAGGGACCGTTGTTTTAGGGGGAGCAGAGTTAAGTTTTGTTTTTACAAAAAAATAACCCCAAAAAAAACCTTAATTGTACCCCTTTTAAAAATCCTATAAATACCCCCTTATTATTTCATACTTCACACACACTTCATTAATCTTCTATCATCAAATTTACTTTCTCTTTTTTCTTTCAGAAATGGATCAAAATAATTTTAACTATTTCGCCATCCGACACATACGATCATTTTTGATGCAATCTTTCAACCGGCTATGATCGATATATGCGGGAATTCTATGTGTCGTATGACATTATGTGGGATATGTTCTGTGAGCAGAAGCCGAGAGAGTGTTCGAGTGATTGGTCCAAAAAGAGGCGGAGGGGACATACATATATCTCGTGAACGAAGCAAGAGGCGGAAACCAACAAAGGTATTCGGCGCACATGTTAATGTTTTAATTTTTTTGTTAGTTTAAGTTTTATGTAATGTTTAAGTTTTATGTTATGTTTTAATTAAATAAAATTTAATTTAAATTTATTTTTTTAAATTTTTTAATTTATAAAAATAATAATAAAAATGATATGAACCAGAATTCTGGTGCCAACCATTGTCTTTGAATTCTGGTGCCATAGCATTTCTGGTGCCAAATCCTTTGCTGACGTTGACAAACTTTTTGAGTTTGGCACCAAACAAGTTTTGGCACCACCATTCCCAGTGCTCTAAAACTATTGGATAAGACTATCCCTAGTGCATCGTACGAGCCCACTCGACGACGCAATCGCACCCCCTCACTCACCTGTCTAAGACCTGTTTTGTTGTAGACCACAAAAATTGGAGGACTCGGTCTTAATTTCGACAGAGTTGTGGTGTATGTTGTGTGTGTGGGGTGTTTTATTAATTGATTTTGTGGGATATTTTTTTTGGTTTCGTCTTTCCATCTTTCTCTTATTCTAATTTGGTCATGTAAATGGTCTTGCAGAGAGAGAAAAAACTTGATATTACAGATAAACGTCTAGAGCATCTTCAATGTGTTAAAGCTTACATAGATTTTCACTGATTTTATAAATAGCTTTTTTTTTGAAGATGTTTTTTTGGCCTATGCACAAAAAAATTTAGAATGATTTTTACAAAGACTTCGGAAGCAAAACATTATTAGTTTTTTTAATAAATGCCTTACTAAATGCAAGAAGCTTTCAAAAGCTTTTTGCATTAGAATGCTCTAAGTGTCATAAAAAGTCCCTTTAGGACATCAGTTAAGTGTCCACCTACATTACATATACTAAAATCATCAAGTTTTTTTTCTATATTCTATGAGTGAGTATTAATACATAGCGGCGATAATATACATCAATGCGTAATTGTATATGTGATGTTGTGGTAAGTGTTTTTTTTAACATTTCTTTTTAATACATATAATTGCAAATTCTAAAATCAAAACTCTCATAGATTCTCATTTTTCAATATTAACTGGGTAACTTATTTTATGGTTTTACCAAGCCACACAATAAGAAAAATATAATGAAAAAAATTAATAATACAATGTTACATAGCGGTGATTGTAATGAATAAATGTTACTAGTATCAAAATTCATATGTTGAATGTTGTACTTCCATCAATCCAAAATATTTAATTTGTCATTCACTAAAAAACACACAGTTAAAAAATTATAATTAATATTATCTTCTTTTTTTTATTTTTCAGTAAAAAAATAGTTTTATCATCAATTAATTAATATTTTATTTAAAGGTTGTAATAATAATTTTAAGCAAGATAATATTGTAAAGTTGATCAAAATTTTCTATCCATTTTTGGTACTATACAATTAAATTGAGATTTTTTTATATCAAACATTTCTCACATACCAAAGGACAAATCTCAACAACTCTGTTAAGAAAAATGAGAAGATTAAATAATATTTATATTAAAAATTCAATTAACACTACCATTTTATAATTTAAATATTACATCAACCGTCTATCGTTAGACAAAACAAATTATACCGTCACGACAAATATTTAATTATCTTTCAACAAAAGGGCAATTTTATATACTTTAGACAAAAAAATTATCCTTTTTTACCTTTTCTTTGTTGTATTGAAATTCGGATGACATATCACTTGTGATTTAACACTAATATTAAAGTTCGAACACTAAACATTTGTACTAAAAATGGCATAAGTTTTTTTTTTTTTTTTTTTTTGAACGGCAATTAGAAATTTTATTAAAAAATGCTAGTAAGAAGCTAGCAAGAAAAAGTCACACGCAAATCGATTCAACAGACAAAAGAAAAAAAAATGGCATAAGTATTTGTCTATAAATCAAATACTTTTCCAGTTTTTTCTAATGGAAAACACACATTCATGCCTTTCAACCATATGTCACGCATCATATTTGATTTATAGATTATAGTTTCCATTTATGAAACTTCTATAATCACATGTGAAAATTTCACATTTGGTAAAAATCACATGCGATTGAGATCACGTGTGAGAAAAATCACATGTGAGTTTATATGTTTTATCCAACTTTGATGAATTAACTGCACTAACCTACAATTCGAAATATAATGTGTTATAGATTGTAGAAAGCTATAAATGTCTAGTTTCAAAGAAAAGAAACGATGACAGTTTTAAAACATTGTAGCAAAAGTTATATTCATTTTATTACATGTTTAGATATTCAAATATTCAAATTACTTTTTAATCACATATGATTTTTCATTTAAGTTTCAGCAACGAAAAAACATGAAAAAACATAAAAAACAAAAAAATGTTTGTCGAATGTATATCGAGGTGCCCGTTTATAGAAAGATAATTAAATACTCGTGACGATGATGTATTTCTTTTCGCTTAACGATTAACAGTTTAAGAGATATTAAGTTTTGAAAAAAAGCAGGTGAAAGTGAGTTTGTTATCTTATATAAAAACAGAATGGCTATGATTGATCTCTTAATAGTAAGGAAATGTTTAGTATGTATATAAACTTATAAAGCAATAATTTCAAAATTTGCGAAAAAGATTGTTGATAGTCATTATAGTATTATACTATATAGCTTTTATCCAAGTTCAAAGTCGCCAAGCCTGGTATCGGCTTGAGGGAGAGGATCAACATGTAAGCATTATTAAGCTTCGGATTGAGCCGGTACTGTTCACAAGCTAAGCCGTGAGGAGCCGATGGCTTGGGGTTTAAAAAAATAGGGTTTTTTGTGAGTGGGTTAGGTCTCTTGTATGCAGTACATGTGTTTTCTAATACCACTATCTTATTTACAACACCAACTCATTTCATATGTGCATAATTTCTCTTTAAACACACACACCCACACATATACACACACATACATACACTAGTTGTTTATCTGAGGTGGGTTAGAAATGAAGGAGCCGCGACTAATTAGGGTTTGGTTGTTTAAGTAACTAATGATTCGTTGATGCATGTTATTTTGGTTTATACACTGGTTGTTTAATTAAGGTGGGTTAGCTCTGAAGGAACGGCGGGTATTTAGGGTTTGGGTGTTTCAACAACCGATGATTCGTTGATGCATGCTATTTTAGTTTCTTCTTTTAGTTTGTGAATTTGTGTATGTGTTTGTTTAAGCTTTTTGATAAGTGTGATATGTGATCTTGAGTGTTGATTTTGTATGTATTGCTACAAGTCATGTTTTGTTTACGTGTGGTGGTATTTAGATTGTCTTTATTTTTACATGCTATTTGTAGATTTTGTGGATATATGTTTCTTTTTGTTACTAAAGGTGTGTTTGTTGAAACTAGCGGTAGCAGTTAGCAGTAGCAGTAAGCAGTTAGCATTAGCAGTTAGTAGTAGCAGTTAGTGGTAGTAGCAGTTTATTTATAAAAGTGTTTGGTAGAATGGCTGTAAGTGTAATTTTAATGTGTAAAATGACATAATGCTAAATGTTAAATGCTAAATGCTCATTCAAAGAGCATTGAGCAATTAACGTTTTTATAATTTTATAAATATTAAATGCTTTCTTCCAAACGAGCTTTATAATAATAATGTTAAATGTTGAACGCTAATTGCTAAAAAATGCTTTTAAAAGCTGTCTTCCAAACATACCCTAAGACTCTGAAGTGTTTAAAACATTGTTAGAGCCTTAGGTATCATAACTTGGCAACACCAAGTTTTTGCTGCCACGTCAGCGCCACATCAGCATAACACCAACACCAACACCACTCCCCTAATCATAACACCAAATAACACCACTCACCTCTTTATTTTCATAAAACCCCCTAAACAATTATTTCATTCTTTTAACAAACTAACCATTTCATTCATAAAATTCAAATACACATTACAATACTAAAAAAAACACACATTAAAAAAAATACGCCCCGGCGACTAATCTTCTTCCGATGCTTCTTCAACTTCGCGCCAAATATGGTTCATAAGGTTTTGTTGGAGACTAATATGCGTATCTTTGTCTCTTAATTCTTTTGCTTTACGACGTTGGGTTTGACATCGATCGATCCACACTGTTTGCAGTGACCTTGCAGGATTAGAATACACATGTTTCCAGTCAACAACCGACATATTTTGATCTTCTAAAATCATGTTATGCATTATGATATCAGCATACATGATTCTACGTAATGTGTTGACTTCGTATGCACGGGCCGGTTGTTGAATAAGTCCCAACGTCCTTCGAGAACACCGAAAGCACGTTCGACATCTTTTCGTGCACTTTCTTGACGCTGTTTAAAGTACGTATGCTTCGGATCAGTTACAACCGTGAATGATTTGACGAAACTTGCCCACTCTGGGTCAATTCCATCGGCCAAATAATACCCATTACGATACTCAACTCCGTTTACCACATACGGAACCACAGGGGCTAAGTCATCTAATAGGTCGTCGAATAAAAGAGAATTATTTAAAACATTAATATCGTTATTCGCACCCGCCATCCCATAAAACGCATGCCAAATCTACAAATCTTGCGAAGCTACAGCTTCAAGCATTATAGTAGGGTATTTTTTATCACCCCTACCGTATTGACCTTGTCATGACACTGGACAATTTTTCCATTCCCAGTGCATACAATCAATACTTCCAAGCATTCCCGGAAAACCATGAACATTGTTATGCTTTTGTTGTATTTTTACAACGTCTTCAAGTGATGGCTTTTTTAAATACTTCGGCATATACAATTCTATGATGCACATATTAAAGAAAAATATAGCATCTCGTCCAGTATGCTCACTCATTTGCAAATATTCATCAAACGCGTCGGGTGTGCTGCCGTATGCCATTTGGCGTATGGCAGCTATGCACTTCATAAGAGCACTAATACTCATTCGACCCGTACAATCGAGTCGAGATGTGAAGAAATGAAAATGTTGTGGGAGAGGATTAGCCGTATAACTTGAAATGCCATTGACAATTTTTAGAAAAAGTTTACGGCTCATACGAAATCTTCTCCGAAAATAGTATAACGGATACTTACAGTGATCATCAAAATAATCGGCCCGTAGACGTCTTTCGGCATCTTCACGGTCACGGAAGATCGGGGTACGGGTCAATCGTGGTTGAGCTTCTTGTTGTAGTAGCCATTCGTGATACTCGCTAGCTTTTTGTAAATAGAATGCGTCGGTTTCCTCATCGATATCAAAAACGGTTCGACCAATTTGATTTTGATTCATTGTGAAAGAGTTTGTAATGTGTTTTTTTGTGAGAAAATAATATAGAGGTATTGGAGTATTTATAATGAGTTGTGTGGGGGGAAATGAATTTTTTTTTTGAAAAAATAGCCGTTAGGGGGTGTTTTGTAAATTTATTAATTTTTTTTAATAAAACTAGCCGTTAGGGGGTGTTTTGTAACTTTTTAAAAATAAGGGGGGAAATTAAAAACATTTATATAGCCGTTTGAGGGGGGTGAATTTTTTTTTAAAATAGCCCCCTACGCGCGTTGGCCGGCCAACGCTGAACCCAACGCCGAACCCAACGCCGTTGGGCAACGCCGGTGTCCGCTGTAGTAACGCCAGCCAACGCCGTTGTCGGCGCTACTACATCTAAGCCTCTAAGAATGATTATAAAATAATTAGAAATAATGATTGATTTAAGTCAGCATGACATTATTTGATTTGTCTATGCATGCACCAAAGACGAAAAGTCCATATGTTGATTCCCAAACTAGATCATATCTCATTATCTAATAACATGTTCATGACCTAAAGTTAACTCAAAATAAATCAAAGAATATGTTCAAATCATAGTGCCAAATCATTGTTTTCAATTATGATCCTCACTTTCAATTGTCAATGTATATTGGTCCTTTAATTCATTAACGCTAATTCATGTAAAAAGATAAATGGGTAAATTACACTGTTCATCCCCAAGGTTAGGCCCGATTACGGATTCAGTTCGTAGATAACGGGGGTTGATGTCGTTAGTCTTTTTTTGTCACTGTTCTTACCCGTTTGGTCCCTCGTGCCCCGTTATACGTAACGGGTGTTAGTTTGACTTGTCAACGATGGACAGTTTAGTAATTTCAATTTTTCGTTATTATTTCACCGTTGGTCCCTCAATAACTTTTTATTCGTTTTTTTGTTTTTTCCAACAGGTGTTTTACTGTTGCTATTTTTTGTCCTTTAGCGGTTGCACCATTGGTCCCTGACTCGATTCTGTGTATTATAAATGACGGTTTGCAAATTATAAGACCAAAATTATAAGATGGTTCGTTGTGCGTGTGGTTTGGAAGCTGTGATTAGGACATCATGGACTAATCGGAATTCAGGTCGTCGTTTTTATGGTTGTCCTACACTTGTAAGTATGATCCGATCGAAAAATATTTAACAAATTATTTTGTTTGTATATTTACACATCCTTTTTTGAATCTTTTCAGAGTCCAACATGTGTCAACTTCCTCAGGTGGTATGATCCACCAATGTGTCAAAGGTCTGTTCAGATTATCCCAGGGTTGTTGAGGTCACGTAATGAGCTTGAAGAAATCCTTGCTATGGTTGAAGAAAAGCGACGCAAGTTGCTGACATTTCTCATCATCAGCTGGGTTGTTTTTGGGTTTTATGTTTACTGTACAATGTGAATGTTTAGGGAATTTGCTTTTTTTGCTAGAAGTTCTTAGTAGGTAATGGGTTATGTGGCTGAATATGGTTTTGTGTTGGTTGATGGAATGAATATATTCGGTTGTTAGTCATATTATTGTGGATGAATGTGTTAATTTGTTTGACTTATAAAGTCTACTGGTATGATTTAGTGAAAGTCAATTGGGTCACTGGTATGATTTAGCAAAAGTCAAATAATCTGTATAACCATTTGCCATTAAGAACAACAACTGATCATGGATAATTCATACGCCTGCTTGTGGCAGCAGGCATGATTTCCCTTACATGAAATTGATTAGACTAGATAAATCCCAACTAAAATAATTCATAACAAACATAAAGGAAGCCACTGCCTCAAACACTATGGCAGCTAACATTTGAAAGAAAGGATTGTGTTGACTTTTCTTGGATTCTTCCGTTAAAGAGACGAAGATATTGTTGAAATGGTTTTGTAATTTTGAGTTTGTTTCTGCTTTTTTTAAGAAAAAAAAAGTCCTGACTTTATGAATGTTGCTCGTTGGTTGATAATAGTTTGAAGTGGTTTTGTTAGTGTTTTTTCCTTTACTTACATCGTTGGTCCCTCAATGCGTTATATTGGCTTTCCATTTCCCACTAATTTCAGAAGGAATGTTCTACACGTTACTTGCACGCTTGGTCCTTGTAATAAGTGCATGATGTGATGTCACAGTTTAACCGCATTTACCATTCCAGTGAAGTAATTGCGTATTTTTGACACTTCGCTTGTGTAATCAATTAATATCCATATATTATTCACTTCTATATAAATCCACTTCGCATATCTGCCTTCAAATCCAAACTACACACATACATACCTTTACTTCCTAAACCCTTTCACTATTGCTGCTGCTCGTGGATTTGTTCATCTGGAGGAACTCATGCAGACCCAAAGGGAAGCTCAGCAAGCAAATGAACTTTCCAACTTAACGAGGCAGAGGCAGTTGCTTGCAAGTGTAAATTATAGGCGTGCGATAATACAAGAGCTTGAACGTTTGCCGGGAAATCTGGTGGCCTGTAAGACGAGGGAGCACCTCAAGTGTATTCAGAAGGCTGTTTTCGTTGAGGTGATTGAGCTGAAGAAGGAATTGCGCCTTCAGGTCCCTCCATAAGGATGTTCATTTTTTAAGAACTCTGTAAACGGGAGATGGTCGGCTTGTGGGGTTCTAATTTTTGGCTTTTGGTTTATATATCGTTAAATGTTTGTTTCTTTAAGTTTTTTCATGAATGTGTGATTGCAACTTTTGTTTGTTAATCATTTAATCATTTCACTATAATGTGTTGTTGGTATTGTAGTTGTTTTGTGGGTACGTGATACTGTTCATCCCTAAAGTGACACACGTTCACCCGTTTTGTCTAAACAAAAGACACTGTAATTATTCAATAAGCTGTTTGACCAATAATCTCTTTGACCAATACGGTGTTTGACCACTACTCACTTTGACCAACGTTCTTACCGTTTGACACCAAGAAAAACAACTGATCATGGATAATTCATACAATTGATTAGACAAAATAAAACCAAACTAATTAATTCATAACAAACATAAACGAAGCCACAACCCCAAACACTATCGCAGTTGACTTCTAAAAGAAAGCATTTTTTGACTTTTCTTCAATTCTTCCATGAGTTGCTCCATTTGACCTTCCATATCAGCAAACTCAACTTGAAAGACTGCAAGTTCTTCTCGGCTTGTTAATTCATTTTATAGTTCTTCTCTTTGCGAGGGATTAAGAAGCAGATGCATCTCATATAATTGAGTTCTGTACTATTTATTCTCTAACTCTGGATCATTTCAATACCATCTTTTACAGTGCTTGATTCCTTTTTCTGAAAATAAAAGAATTTATGATCAGGTAATAAAATAAGATCTAGAAAATGCAACGGCTTACATATTTGTTAGGGCAAACACTAAATCGTCTAGCAGGGTTGTAAGTGTCAAGAGTTGTGGAGTGCATCAACGGAAGCCCACATTTACACTTTGTAGGACCGAAGGCATAAGGATGAAGAAGACATGCTTGAAACGGTTTTCTAATGTTGCCTTTGTTTGTGTTTTTGTCTAGTAAAAAACGTGGAGACTTTATACCCGTTGTGTTACCCAGCCGTTTATATTTATTGTAACTTGCACCGTTGGTCCCTCAATGATCTATTGGTTTTCCATTTCCTGCCAAAATACACAATAAATATTCCACATGTTTCTAGCACGCTTGGTCCTTGAAAAACATTTTAGCCGCCTTTAACATATACCTTCCCAGTGTAATAATTGCGTTCTCGACGCTTCATTTATGTAGTCTATTAATCACCATGTACCTTCACTTGTATTTAAATACACCACGCATTTGGTCCTTCATTTTATCCAAAATAAACACATACATTCCTCAACTACTTAACACATTTTCATAACCAAAAACTAAACTTTTTTTCAAATGGCCGCTGACAATGGGTTCCGTGAATTTAGAACATAACTGAGCTCTTAGCAAATTCAGACTTGCTTAAAGATTAACTGCTTGTCTATTTCGACTTGAAGACGCAGAGGGAGGTTCAGCTCGCAACTGAACTCAACAATTTAACGAGGCAGTTGCTTGACATTATGGATGAAAGGTGTTCGTTTATAGGAGAGCTTGAACAACGTTTGCCGACAAATGTGATGGCGTATAAGACAAGGTAGGAACTCAAGGGCCTGCATAAGGATGATATAATAAGGGCGATGGAGATGAGTTCGACATCTTTACAGTTGCACCATCAGGCCATGAAGGTGTTTGGCTTTTATAAGTCTCTGTAATCAACGTCGGCGTGGGGGTTATCTTTTTTGCTTATGGGTTATTTTCTGTTAGAATGTGTTTTTTGATGAATGTATGATTCAAAGTTTCGTATATTAATGAATGAATCATTTCATTATAATGTGTTGTTGTTATTGTGTGTATAAATTACATTGTTTGACCACTACTCTGTTTGGGCAAAGGTTGTTACCTTGGAGACAAAATAACAGAAACAAGTTGCATAACTTGATCCAAAACATAACACATACATAGAACAAAAAATTACAACAAATACATACAAGGGTAGTTTAAGATGCAAAACATTAGTAATAGCAGATAGCACATAAATGACCCATTATTTGCATTGACGTTTATCTTCGGTAAATGCATCACCCATCTATTCAGCATACACCATTTTCCTTTTTAGTGGTCTACCTTTGTCCACTAGTTCATTAACACCAGGGTTTGCAATCTCTTTACAAACCATAAATTCAAGGTTACCTTTCTGAACAACATGGTTTGGAACCTGTTCACCTTTAGCACCATCAATCTCATCAGGCACATTAGCATCCATCCCTTGTTCCACTGCTTCACTAGGCATGCCTACAAAATCACCAATTTGTTTTCCTATGTTGTTATTCAAAGGCACCTCTTCTTCACACAAGTTTTCCTGGCTAACCTCATATTTCATTACCTCAGTCCCTTTGTCTAAATCAAAGGCATTAATACCGAACGTAAGGTCAATCTCAAACAAGGATCTTTTCCATTCGAATTCTTCTCTCCACCTTTTTTCATTCTTGGACTCATCAGACCATGGGGTTGGTATTAGCAACTCACTGTCAGAGTCTGATAAACATGCTTCACTTGGTGAACAGGTGTAAGTTTCATTGTTAGCCATGTGAAGATGTTATGTTATCGTTAGTTTTTTTACAATTATCTGGAAAGCAAGTGAAAGCATAAATATTTAGATGAAAATGACATGTAATTTAGTGTTGGGTTTTTCTCTATTTATGTAAATGGTGTAGAAAAGGCGGGTAAACAGGAAAGGGCTAAATATAGAAGGTGTACTATTGCAGTAGAAAACCTTAAACATTAGGGATCAAATTCATAGATAAAAGCAGTATACCTTCTAGTGCGGTTGAAAACCATAAATGTCAGGGACCAATTTCATAGATAAACCTATTCAGTTTATTGAACAGTACAAGTGAATATGGGTGCAAAAACGTCAAACATAGTTTACATTACACCCTATTTAAGACTAGTGTAATCTGTTAACAAAGTAAAGTCGTATCGCAGTCATCCATTAAAACATAAATTCACCACCAAATCATGAATGGGAGGAAGGCCTTGATATAGATGATTCTGATCTTCTACTAACCCCCGTCATCCATCCCACTAACAACCCTCACATAGTCCCTAAGATCACCACCACCCAAACCCTGATTTCAGCTCAAAACCATCAAGTTGATACTTATGCTGAATGTGAACAAGCCCTTGATATAGACGATTCCGATTTTCGACTTACCCCCGTCGTCCGTCCCAGCAACAATCCTTGCATAGTCCCTAAGATAACCACCGCCACCCAAACCCTGTTTTTATCTCAAAATAATCAAGTTGATAATTGTGTTGTGAAGCCCATTAGGATAATACCAGGTCCTGCTGGTATTGTTCAAACGACCAAGCTCTGTAAATTAGTTGATACACGGGAAGGTGGGGAGGAATCTGTAATGTCTATACAAGAGTATATTAGAAAAGTTATTGAGGATGTGGGTAAGGATGACGATTTTACGCGTGAGCCATGGCTTAGAGCGATTGACTATGTGAATTTTGATGGAGGGATCGTGACGGGTTGTTTTGGAGATGTTAAGAAATTTCTCAAGAATGGGAAACTTGAGAAAATTGTTGCAGTTTTCAAGTCTTGTACTCCGAATGCGCTGGGCGATCTCACGGTAACACTCAAAGACCTTTCTGGTACAATCTACGATATTATTCATTACAAAGTGCTTACAGAGGAGAGGTTTGCA
>BQNB010155042.1:828-15444 GCA_026074375.1 Tanacetum coccineum
AACTAATTAAAACTAAGAAAATAGAAAAAGACAAAAAATAAAAGTTATAAAAATTCTGAAAAAATAAAATTAAATAAAGAAAAAGTTAACAATTCTAAAAATATAAAAATGCCCAAAAGTTACTGTTTATATAAAAAGTAATTAAACTAATTAAATCTAAACCTAATTTATATTAATTAAATTAAATAAAACTAACTAAAGTTAACTGCAGGGACTAACAGTGAAAGGACACAAGGACTAACGGGGAAACAACAAACTGACAAGGGGCATTAACTCTGCTAACTATAAACAATTGGTCCCTGAGTTGGACCCCGATTACAAAGCAAGTCCAAACAGCTTATTATCAAAAAACTATAAAAGCAGAGTTGTAGAGGGGCTCAAGGGGAGTCTTTTTCATAATAAGCACTTAGCCTCAATCTCACTAAATAAGCCAGAAATTTAAGCTTTTGGACTGACAGTACTTTAAAAAGCTTATGAGCTTATTTTTCTTTCTTATTGGGATTTAAGCTAACAAAATAAGCTACAACTAATGGGGAACAGTTAATAAGGAGAGGGGAATCCTAAATAAGCTAAAGTAACCTATAATAAGCCCTAAAATAAGCTGGAATCAAGATAAGCTATGTTAACAGCTTATTATAAAAACAGAAAAATGGGGACTTTAAGCCTATAATAAGCTATACTAGAGGAGGAGTTAAGCTACAAAACTATGGGGAATTAAAGGGAAACTAATAAGCTACAATAAAAGCTAAAAGAAACTAGGGGTTCTATGGATAAATAAGCTGGAATATGATGCTGAATTAAGGTGTCTAGCACCAGGGGAAATGCAACAGTGGCCTAGGGGTACTTTTGGGCTTATGAAAATAAGCTCTAAAGAGCTTTTTACCTAAGACCAATCACAAACAGATTAAAAGGGGTGGTCAATGAGCTTATTCTCAAAGTTTGAGAGCTTAGGGCCTAATTTTAACTGCTGATAATGGGGCTTAAAAATGGCTAATTTCAAAAATCATGCATACATACACACTTGACTTGGTTTTGGTACATTACAATGACAGGACAAATGGCCTTTGAAAAGAGCTAGAAACAATAACAACAAGCACAACAACAGTGTGCTTAAGCTGCATAAGCAGCTGGAATGGTTTAGCTCACTTTGGCTTATTGAAAATTTGACAGAATATAAAAGAAACCTTAAAAACTTATTTTTACACTAAAAATTATAGTTTAAATGATCTAATGAACCCCACACACTCAGCCAAAGTTGGCTGAGTGGTTACAACCCATTACAAATCCCATATGACCCATTTTAAAGGTTAAACCAAACACCCCCTTAAGTATAAATTTTGCTTCTTTTTAGCTTTTTAAAAGAAATAAAAGGGTGAAACAAGTTCATAAGCTGAGTTTAACAACTTTTACACGTTTTTATATAAGTCTAAACAGATTAAAAGGGTTTAAATAAGATTTTAAATTCTTGACAATGGCTATATCACAAAAAAAAACTCTTAACTTGTATTAAGGCTGGAAATATTACAACATAAACTTAAAAATAAACTGAATACACTTAAATGCTTAAAAGAAAGACTTGGAATTAGAATTAAACTAAAAACATAGTAAAAAAAGTGTGTCTTTCTCGGCTTGGTCTTCTTTTCTTTTATAGAAGTCCAAACTCTTCTCTTGGTCTTGGGATGAGCTGGTTGTGAGAGTAGGAAGCCTCACAAGCAATCCTAGCCTTCCATCATTCTTGTTACATCATCTCACCATTCATGGGGACTTCGGGTTGTGTGATTGTCAACAGGGAAGGGTATAGGGGTAATGGGGAGGTGGGAAGTGGTGAGGGGTGAGCTGGGAGATGTACTAGGGTAGTGGTTTGGAGCTAGAAACCGTGGGAGAGGGTGGTTTGAGGTTGGCGGGAAAGGGGTTCGAGTACGTTTGTGGTTGCAGGGTTTAAAAGAGATGTTTGGAGATGGTGCACTAATGGCCCTCCATCTTTCTTCCCTTATTCATTTCATTTTAAGCCGAAAAACAGTTATAATAGAGTTTCAAGTATTACACATTTGGTCCCTCTGTTTTTATAACTAAAAGAATTAAAAAGAGTTTTGGGAAATTGCAAATTTGGTCCCTGCTGTTTATTACTAAAAGGGTTTTGGTAATTTGCAAAACCAGCCCTTGTGTTTAAACATAATAAAAGAATTGCCATTTGGCAGTTTTAGTCCCTCTCTTTATTTCACCATTTTTCTTTTATAAAACAACTTTTAAAATTGGCAATTTTAGCCCCTAAAGTTTTATAAAAAGAATTGTGGGCTTTTGTTGGGCTTGGGTTTTGTGTTGGGCTTGTATTGGGCCCACTGGGTTTGGGTTTTGGGCCCAATAAGGTGTGTGGGCTTGTATTGGGCCCAATTGAGTGTGTCTGGGCCCAATAAGGTTTAGGCTTATGTTATTGGGCTTTTTAAGGCCCAATAAGGTTCAGGTGGGTTTTGTGTGTACAATGGCTGAGATTGGCTGTAACTGGGCTAGGATTGGGCCTTCAAAGTCTTCACAGTCTTTGTCAATTGCACACAAATGGGCTGTTGAAATTGATTGAGGGCCCATTTGGTCTTCACAGTCTTCATAATTATACTATTGGGCTTTCCCGGCCCATCAGATGGGTTAAGATTGCATCCAATAGTATTCTTCAGTTCCGGCTCCGGTTTGACTGCTGATTCTTCAGTATTGACTCTGACTTTGGCATTTTTGGACTTTGGCCTTGATTTTGCACAGTCTTTTCCATTCCATGCTCAGTTTTGTCATTTTGGCTTGGTTTTCTGTCTTTTTGATGATATCCACTTCCTGCACAATACAAATGCAAAACAAACATATATTTGGCAGTTTTTGTCTGTTTTTGGTCATTTAAGCTCGTTTTTAGAGGGGAAATTGATATGTGTATTAAGCACTTATCATAATCCCCAAACTAAGGTATGTAGTGTCATCACGCAATGTTATGAAGTAAACACGTAAGCCCGTTTTCACCATTTTCTTAAAAATTTACACTAAACTTAAAACTAATTTTTTTGGATTTTCTCATTTTTTTTTTTTAACAAGTTTGACTTTCTTTAAAAATTATTAAAACTGGGATCATAGAATGAGAAGCGCCACCGTAGAGTGTTTACGGATGTCTACGGATAATTATCTGTCCTCGATTTTTCACAAGTTCCAAGCTAAGCAATTAAACAGATCATTGTCGATAATAAGTTTATATGTTAGCCCTCTACTTATGGACTTGTGAATTTTCATCTCCCAACATGGATATTCGATTGAATGTGTTTTGTTACTCATTTTAATTTTGAACTCTAGGTTCAATTATTTCATAGTTCATAATTCAAATGAATCATGACTCAAAGGAAATTATTTAGACTTCGTAACTTGATTTCGAGATTTAAACGTTAGAACTTTTTGCAACGTTTTTCGACCATCATAATCATTAAGTTCTTTAAAAGCGTAGGATAAGCGTTTTTTGCTTAGTTTGAACCCTACCTCGGGGTTAACGGTCTGAGAGGACTACACAACCAAAGACCGATGTTTTAGTTTGAAAACCAACCCGTTGTGCGTTAGTGGGAATCACATCAACTCCTTTTTTTCATAAGTATGGATAAGGATTGGGTCTTAGTTTGAACCCTCTTTAGACCTTTCTTAAAGTGTGCTTATCACGACCAACCAAATCCCTAGAAGAAAGACGTCTTAGTTTGAACCCCCACCTCGTTGCTAGCGGAGTGGGATATCACGACACATCTTTAACTTGCTCCATAATATCAACTGCATGCTTCATTGGCAAAATTTCAATATTCATGCATTTTTGCATTCACATTTCATTCATGCTTCTTTGGCATTTATCTTTTAAATCACTATAAAATCTCGCTTTGAAAACTCAAGTTACAAATTTGAAGCTTTTTCTGAAAACATCGATTGACTTAGTTGAATTAAATTGAGTACGTATGATTAGGTGGATTAGAAATTCACGGGAGAGAAAACCACAAGTTACTTGTATAAGTTTTTAGAAGAATCTTGCTTGGCACATAAACTTATATTTAACTCTATCATTTCTCGTTCTTCACATTTTTAAAATTCAAAGCTATAGAATTCGTGAAAGCTTGGCCTAAAGGAACTAGCTAGGGCTCAACACGCCCGATCAAGTCAAAAATTATTCTTATTCTACCCAAAAAAGCAATATCTGTGACAAACACTATTATATTTTTGTAAAATTCTTTTTTTAATTTTTTTCATTTTTTTTGGTTATTTTTAGGTGGTTAAAAAACGGGTTTAGTTGGTAACAATGCTGCAGGAAACAATCAAATCGAAGATACCCCCCCAAACTAGAACTAAACATCGTCCTCGATGTTTTGAAGGGTACTACATTAATCTAAGGCCATTTATGAGGTATGCCAAAAGATAAAACGTTAGTCGATAAGATTAGGATATCGGATTCCCAAATGAAGCTGAGGATGTGAAACTCTTGATGAATGACAAAACTGAGAGTCTTCACAATCCGGGCCCTGGTTCAAATAACAACAAAACTGGAAACATCGGGTAATGGAAAAGACCAGCTATCTTACACCAAAACACCATAACACTTATCTAACACTACATATATCCTACTAGATAAGATATGATAAGATGGGGTGCAACCACGAAGGCTTGTTTAGGGTCGCGATGCTTGACTCCAATCACAAGGATTTTTGGATCCTTGAGGAAACAAGTGGAAATTAAAATCATCATCGACTGTTCATTCAAGTGACTTCGATAAGTATTGAATTTCATGAAAGTTCCACTTCCTTGAAGATACATCCGGTTAGAAGAATGATAATTTTGGAAATGCCGGGATCAAATATGGTGTCTACATCCCCTCAGGAGAGAAGATAATGGTGGAATACGGGAATGAAAGAAATGGGTGAAAGATCTAATACAACATAAGCGAAAATGGATTCACTAGAAGGTATGAATCTAACTCAGGGTGGGCAAAACATTAAGCACATGAAACTATTGGTTCTTTTGTTTGGAAAAATATTTCCCACCACATCATTGTGAAATTGGCCCAGCTCGGGCTCATTCTTAAAGAAAATATTCATACTTGGTTGAGATATGATTTGAGCTGAGTTCATCGGGCAAACTTCTCATGATTAAAAATCACTCTATCGGTTTAGGAGGAAACTTGATCATACGAAAGATCAAAGATAAACGAATAATCATATTGAGAAAAATCAACATAGTAGTAAAAATGGTTCTGCCATACTCTTCTCTTAAATGATGTTATCAATGTAGATTGCTTTATACATCTGGAAAGAGATAATCTGAAGGAGTAGTGGGACTGCATTATAGGCGCTCCAAATTAAAGCAGAAAGTTTCCGATTCGGGCAAAGAATTATCAATGGTGTTAGTCTCCTCCAAGAAAGTTTAGGAATTGTGGAGGTAGACTGGTACAAATACGGAAGATGGGAAGGGTTTTATCTGTTAAATGCTTTGATTTTAGCAACAAAGACGATTGCATTCTAACATTTTTCACGAATAGGGTATCGTCTTTGATTAAAAGAATTGTCATCCTCATCTTCCACTTCTGGAATAACAATCGCCGTCACCTTCGAGCTAACTGGCTCAGAATTGGGAGGTGATGGCTTCACATACTCGGACACGTTACTAGAGGAAGGAATCTTCATCAGTCGAAGTAGGCTCAACGTTAGAATCAGAGAAATCCTCAGATTGATCTTTTGAAAAATGTCAAGAGGCGGAGGATTTGTCATGAAAAGGCACATCACACACTTAGGGAATTCCTTTGGACTCTCTTGGGATAGGGACAAGGATGTTCAACACTAGACTATGAATTCGTCCGATTCGTTGCCGAAATTGTGTCAAGATGTCATTCTCATAATTAGAGAGTTTACGGGTCCTCGGTTTGAAAAAACAGGTTTGTGATTGAATGGTAGAGTCATTGTCATCATCATCATCAAAAGGGGAATTCTTCCAATAGCGCTCTTTAGCGCTTGCTCTTCTGCATTCGCTTTCTTCTTCTTCTTTGCATAGCTTGAGCAATCAAATCATGCAGGTTGTCATTTTGAGTTTTAGATGCTCATATCTAGTTTGAATTGCTCATTTTGCGAATTGAAACTCATTTTGAGATTTTAAGATCTGATGATAGACAGGTATATTTGCGGAGGTTGAAATTGGTCTAGACCGAAAGAATTTGAATATTGCAAGGATTTTGTCATGATAATAGTCTTCTATTCATTGGTTGATACACTGAAAGTTCATGAGGACCTCCTCAATAGTTTACAAAACAGGAGATTGTTGTGATGACTTTGAGGATTTTGTGAGAATTAATGTATTGATTGTAACACAGTTCTGATTTGGATAACGGAACTTGGGGCCTTGTGAACAATCGTAAACCCTATGTACATAGTTTCCAAAATTCTCATAAGAATGAGTTCGGGGGTTGAGGATATGGGTTTGAATAAATAGGGAGTTGTTATTAGATGTACGGAGTTAAAACATTTGGTGTTTCCACTCCGAACTTACAATTAAAAACAAACTCCATCATATTCATGGCAACCACATTTTTTGGGCGTTGGACAAAAATTTTTGGTATTTGCACACTTTTTGAGACTTGTGGGATCTTATCTACAGTTTGTTTAGTTGGTTTCCGGATTAAGAGATAATCGGAGTTTTTGGTGGACAGTTTTAACCAATATGAGCACTCTCCCACAAGACTTACATGTGCATTGTGACAAAAGATTGACATCTAACGAATCACCACTCTCGTAACAACACTTTTGGTCGATTAGTGGAGATTTTTGTGTGGAATTGACCTCTGGGGTCTTGTTTGACATCGAATGGCTTGCTCGTGGGCATAACACTAGTTGAAATTGTCATTGGATGACTTGGAAGTATTTTGAAACTTTTGAAAAAGCTTTCTCAATTCTTTCGTGTAGGTCACATTCTAGAAAATTAAGACCATGCAACAGGTCTCCTACATCGGAAACAAATTCTTTCAATCTTCAATGTGTTGTGAGATGATTGGCATTTGGACAAGAATCGTGTTTTGAGTTTCTCTTTTGAACAACAAATGGCTGAAGTGTGCAAATTTCCACAAAACGGAAACTGCTTTATCGCTTTAAGGCGTACATCGAATGATGTCATAGAATTAATAGATAGAGGGATAGGAAAGAATAACTGTTACGAAGAAAAAGAAGATTTTTTTTAGTTTTTTTTTTTTTTTTTTTTTTCGAATTTATTAACAACATAATTCACAATTGGACAAAATCAGATAAGATAACTAAAACCTGATAATCAATCTTACTTCACTGTAGCTCTCACAATGAAAAACGCACAGTGTGAGCGGAGGAAGTAGGAATAGCGCGAAGCTTATTTCTCCTTTCAGGGTCGTAGTGCCTAGGAAACAACCTCCTTCTACCCACCTTTATAGCTGATGCAATCAGAAGAGGTGAAGTCCGTAAATCGTATGTGACACAAAAAGCAAGTTTTAAATTCTTTTTGTTCGGAAGTTGGTGGACTCAATAGTTCACCGGAACTTATTATGATAATACCTCAGTTGAGAATATTATATTTTGGTATTTTACCAATTAGTGAATTTTAATTTTTTATGGACAATTTTTTTTTATATTTTTGATTGATTTTTTTTTTTTTTTTATATGATATGTACTAATAAAAAGAAAAGAAAAATATTTTTGTGTTTTTTAATATGATATATTAATAATAAGACAAGTTCAGATCAAAGTCGGATAAAAATCGTAGCAAATGCCTCCCCGGCAGCGGCGCCAAAAATTGATTCGTCAATAGTATATATATATAATAACTCAAATGCAAATTCTAACCGAATGCCCTTAACCAAGGGAAAAGGTCAAAAGCTACACAAAGAGATTAAATATATAAGAATCAAATCAATGATAAAAAGATTCCGGAAGAGATATTCCCGGGTCGTATGTCCCAACGAGGCTGCAATTGAAATTTATCCTGGTTTGATGAGAAATTGAATGATGGAGAATATATGATGGGAACACTGATATAATTACAACTAAAATTAATTAAATAAAATCTAATTTAATCTCGGACACAAATTTAGGAACATGGGGTCTTAAAAATTACGGGAAACAAAATTAGTTATAGGGAAAATCATAAAATTTAAATTATACTAAATACGGGGAACTGAATAGGTATCGTTTGAAACATAAATACTTAAAAATTAAGGAAAATAAATGATAATTAAATTAAAATCAAAAATTAAAATTTAATTTAACCTTAACTTGAAAAATAAAAAAAACTAGAATAAAAACGTGAGGTTCGTATTGAATGCTAACGAAAAGAAACGGTTAAGTTAAAACGGCACCCGGTAAACGGTGTTAAGAACTGAAATTTAAGAAAAATTAACCCTACCACTAAATCTTATATTTTTCCTAGACCACTAAATGACAAAGAAATTTAAAAAAAGAAAAATATTTTTTTATTAATTTTTGGATTTTTTATGAATTTTTAAAGATTAATAACTAATTAAACTTAAGAAAATAGAAAAAGACAAAAAATAAAAGTTATAAAAATTCTGAAAAAATAAAATTAAATAAAGAAAAAGTTAACAATTCTAAAAATATAAAAATGCCCAAATTTTACTGATTAAATTAAAAGTAATTAAACTAATTAAATCTAAACCTAATTTAATTATTTAAATTAAATAAACTAACTGTGGTTAACCTAAGGGACTAACAGTGAAAGGACACAAGGACAAACGGGGTAACAGGCTAACTAACCACAGGGACTAACAATGTTAACTAGAAAAGACAAAATTACACAAATGGTCCCTGAAGTGGACCCCGACTGCAAGGTGGGTCCAACAGCTTATTATGCAAAAGCTATAAAAGCAAAGTTGTTTAGGGGCCTTAGGAGAGCATTTTTCATAAAAGCACTAAGTGCTAAAATCTACTAAATAAGCCAGAAAATTAAGGTTTGTTGGACAGCAGGCTTATATGAGCTTATGGCTTATTTTTTTTTTCTTTTTATGATTTTAAGCTACAAAATAAGCTAAGACTATGGGAATAAGCTAATAAGGCCAAGGAGTCGAATAAGCTTCTATGGTTCCTAAAAATAAGCCTAAATAAGCTAGAATTCAATTAAGCTATTGTGACAGTTTATAAAAAAAACAGAAAAAGTGCTACTTTAAGCTAGATTTAAGCTAAGCTAAAGAGTGAGTTAAGCTAAGAAAGCTTGGGAATTCAAAGAACTAGTAATAAGCTACAATAAAAAGCTAAAAATCCCTAAGGCTTAATACCTAAATAAGCTAAACAAGTGGGCTTGAGTTTATTGGTTCAGACCAGGGGAGGTTTGAACAGTGAGCTTACGGTTATTTGAGCTTATGAAAATAAGCTCTTAAGAGCTTTTTAGCCAAAACAAAGTAAAAACAGATAACAAGGGGTGACTAGTGAGCTTATATTCAAAAGATGAGGGCTTAAGGGCTTAATTTTACTGCTGATTTTGGGGCTTAAAAATGGCTATTCTCAAAAAAAATACATACATACATACAAAGTAACATGGGCTTATGGTAATATGACAGATCAAGGGGTGGGTTTATTGGCTACTAACAACAACAAAGAGCACAAAAACAATGTGCTTAAGCTGCTTATGCAGCTTGAGCACTTAAGCTTAAATTTGCTTATTGAAAATTTGACAGGATAAAGGAGGAAACACTTAAAAATTGTTTAAAAACTAATATGGTGGTTTAAGTGGTTTGATTTTGCCCTACTCACTCAGCCAAAGTTGGGCTGAGTGAGTTGACCACATACCAAACTTGGTTTGGACCATTTTACAATGCTAACCAAAACCCTATATTATTTAAAAATTGATTTTTACTGAAGTTTTATGTCAATGAGGGCTGAGAATAAAGGGTACTTATAATTGAAAGTTTGCTTAACTTGTAACACTTTTTTAAACAACTTAAACTGTTTAAACAAATAAATTAAACTTTAAAGTCGACAATGGTCATTCAAGAACTCTTAACTTTTGATAGTAAAAACAGAATAAAAATTACAACTAAAACTTTTAATAAAGCTCAATTTACACTTATGATTAAGAAAGACTTGTAATTACAATAAACTAAAAATGGTAAATTAGTGGTGTGGGAGTTCGGTTGGTCTTGGCTGCTTTTTATACATGTCTTCAAAGATTCTACCTTGGGCTGTGTTAGTGTGTGTGTAGAAAGGTCAGATTAGCAACGTTTTTCTAGCCTTGGATTGGTTTTTGCTGACTTATCATACAATACTGCATTGGATATTATGTGGGTTTGGGAGATATTTCCAGCGTGGAGGCGTTATAAGGGACAGGGGGTTGAGTGGGGTTAGGTATACCATTTATTGGGTTGTTACTATGAGTGATGGTGTTGGGCTAGAAAATTGGAAGCCTGGTTTTGGGAGGTTGGCGGGATTACGTTTGGGGGTTACAGGGTTGTGTGTTAGTTTTGAACGGGAAGAAGGAAAAAAGATGCACATTTGGTCTTGCTTTTCTTTTCTTTTCATTCATTTTCAAAGCCCTTGTAGTTATCAAAACGTTCTAAACTAAACACAAAACTAGTCCCTCCGTTATATAACAAAAGAAATAAAGACAGGGTTCTTGGAAATGGCAATTAATGGTCCCTGCTCTGTTTTATAGAAAAGAAGTTAAGGCAGTTTTATAGAAATTGCAAACAGGCCCTTGTTGTTTTATTTTCTATTTTTCTTTATAAAACAACTTTTAAAACTTGGCACTTTTGGCCCCTTTTCTTTATTTTTTTCATTTTTAATTATAAAACAAGGTTTTTTAAAAATTTACATTTTTTAGGTCCTTATTTTTTATAAAGGTTATTGGGCTTGGGTTTGTATTGGGCCACTGGGTTTGGTTTGGGCCCAACTAAGGTTGTGTTGGTTGTATGGGGCCCAATTGAGTGTGTCTGGGCCCAATAAGGTTTAGCTTGGTTATTTGGGATTTTTCAATCCATTAAGGTTATGAAGTGGGTTTTGTGTGTTACAAATGCTGAGATTAAGCTGGAACTGGGCTAGGATTGGGTCGTCAAAGTCTTCACAGTCTTTGTCAATGCACACAAATGGGTGTTTGTAATTGATGGGAGGGGCCATTTGGTCTTCACAGTTTCTTTATTATACTATTGGGCTTTCCCGGGCCATCAGATGGGTTAAGATTCATCCAATAGTATTCTTCAGTTCCGGCTCCGGTTTGACTGCTGATTCTTCAGTATTGACTCTGACTTTGGCATTTTTTTGACTTTGGCCTTGATTTTGCACAGTCTTTTCCATTCCATGCTCAGTTTTGTCATTTTGGCTTGGTTTTCTGTCTTTTTGTTGATATCCACTTCCTGCACAATACAAATGCAAAACAAACATATATTTGGCAGTTTTTGTCTATTTTTGGTCATTTAAGCTCGTTTTTAGAGGTAAAAGATATGTGTAATTAAGCACTTATCAATTTCCTTAGGATTTCTAACTATGCGAACGGTTTCGTGAGTTCTGTAAGGGCTACCCATTTATTCCTTCAAATGTCCTAGAAACGGCATAGGTGATAAGTCATGAGGAACCGGCTCCTTCATGTTTTCCTTACCCATTGTCGTTATTGCCGTGACTTTTTCTCTTATATTAGTGAGGACTTTATGGGTTAATTGATAAGCTTTTTCCTATAGGTTCTTTGATGTAGTTTTAAGTGCCCTTATGTTTGATTCCGTGTTTTCAAGGATCTTCCTCATTCTTTCATCATCCGCGGTCTGTTTTTTAATTGTGTCTTCACATAATTTGATGATGGTTTCCTTTAAGGATTCCATATATCTACTATGCTTGATTGCCTCGTGCTCTTTTTTGAGAGGGTGCTCTTTGGTTGGATGTTCCCCTTTGAAACTTTCGTAAATGGCATCAACATTGTCCAGGACATCGTTGATTCTTATCCTAGTGGTTGTTTCATCCTACCAGTCATGCGAATAGTCTGCCATGACTTGTATTGATTCTAGGGCTTGTGTTGGTGTCATTAGAGGAATGAACCCGTTAGAGTCGAGATTTTAATGGGGTGGAGATGTCTATCCAGTGTAGAAGATATGAAACCTTCTGTGACAGTTCAGATCGATGCATGCGGACATTAGTAAAGATGATATTGTTCTTTCCAAGAATGATACAATGTCTTGTCTCTCTCTTGCTTGAAATTACGGATTTCTTCTAATTTTTTGGCAGTTATGAAAATAATTGTCCCTACAATGCAAATATTTCCTTTATGATAACTTGTATTCAACTATTACATTTCAAACCTATGAATTTCACTCAAGCTTTGTGTTGACCCTTTTTATGCATGTTTATCCTAGGTAATTGAGCAACTTATGGCATGGAATGGCATGGACTTAAAGATGGCTAAAACTTGTTATCATTCACATTTTATGTTTCTAGATTTTGGGACCTGCCTTTGTAAAACTCTGATTTTAAATGAATGATAACGTATCTTTTAAAAACATCTCTTTTGAGTCATTTTCTATGATTGTGTCTCTGATTCATGAATTAATACCTTAGATTAGCTTTCGCTGCTATAAGTCCAAAATGGGGGTGTTACAAGAGTATTGATTTCAACTCCCACCATAGTTCCTGCAGAATTTAGAAGTTAGAGAGAGAAATGGAAATAATTACAAGAAATCAAATTATTACTAATTTTTTGCTCCCCGGCAACGGCGCAAAAAACTTGATGCGTATTTTATTTTAAAATATATTTTGTTCAAGTTTTAAATTTATAAAACTCGATTCACCTGACAAATGCACTAACGGGCAGAGAACCCGATCATGAGTAGTGTAGAGATGGTAAATCCGAGGTCGTCCCAAGAGCTAAGTGTTAATTAGTTTTAATTTGAATTGTCACATTTTGAAAATGGTTTGAGATTGATTATGAAAATAACAGTAAAGTAAATGTGCAAAAAGTAAAAGAGATAGAAGTAATCTGGGAGAGAAGTGTGCTAGCCTAGCCATTTCATTGTTACCGTTATAACTACGTATTCTTGTGCAATGTTACATCATGGTTTCATTAGTGGTTTCTAAAGTCGACAGACCTGAATAGATATCTTTAGTCTGCCCTATAATTCATGCGATCCTGAATCCCCTGAAAGTCACGAAGGTAGGGCAACCAGGTCATAGTGATTAATCCCAACTATCCCAAGAACTAGTCTAATAACCTATACAGATTATTAACCCTCTCTGAAAGAGTTCCTGTGCTTTTTAAGTATATTAAGTGATAGAGGCGGTAACTTGGTCAATCCCTACACTAGGGATAGGGTTTTAAACCTACCCTAGTACCACTGCTAATCCCATGTTCAATTGGTAATCTAATAACAGGATTAACAGGATCTAAACCACCCGCAATACTACCAAAACCCAGGGTTACACGATAGTCAAAGGATATCCAACGAAACCATGATCTAACAGGAAACAAACATTATAACAATAGTAGATTCATGACTAGGCTAGCACTTGAAGTGCTTAGCCGCTCATAGCAACAACAAAGCAAGAATTAATAAAGATAATCATGGATGGAAAACTCATAATTCTTACAGAAGTTGTTTATGAACGATTAAATACAAAAGTAAGTTATGTGTGATCTCCCTTGGACTTCTAGTAGAATTCATCGAGCTATGGAGGCCTTGATCACCCGTTAGATATGTGGTGGAATGGGTGATGATAAAGTGGTTGAATGAGGCCTCTATTTATAGATTTTGAATATGTTACGGCGTAACACTATCGTAGAGGTTACGCCGTAAAGTCTCGTAAGAATCCATGTTTTCTTTATTTTTACGTCCTTTTCTCGTGTTTCTTGTCACATACTTTCATTTTACTTGAAAACAACAAAATAACCGTAAAAATATCGAATTCGAGTATTTATAAAACAATTTTAAGTATTTTTAGGGGAAAACTGACACTCAAAAGTATCAAATATTTGATGTTATCATCTTACTTTCAGATTCAGAATCCAAACCCTTTTTTCCTCATCGTTTCTCCGTGATCGAGCCAATTATTTTTCCTATAACAAAAGATCAACACATAAATTCAACCAATCAATAATAACCTAATCTTTTTCGTAAAAATCAAATTTAATACATACACGTACCCAACAAATCCCCTACAAATGTTTATTAATAATTAGTAATAATAATAATACCCCACTGATCGCGTATGTATACCTGTAGTTAAAATGTTATAGAGTTACAAACATGCCAGCCAAAGAGTCGAAAAGACTCTTGACTTCTTAAGCGTCCTTTGAACTATGTCAGAAGAGCAGTATGAACTTTTTTTGAGTAAGGCTCAGATAAAGAAATACGATGTATTCATGGAACCAAAATGGCTGCAGCCACTGGCATGACGTGTCTGCCTCGCCAGTGATAGATGTCATCATCGCCAACAAACAACATCAATTACCACAAACTTCTTCTCTGTCTAAAAACATATCTCAACACACACCTTTGCCAATCTTTATAGCTCTCGTTGCACGCCATGGACAGCGGCAACGAAAGATATTGTAATCGATATCCAGTTTTTATGTGCGCGGTGCCCAAACTTGAGCACAAAACATATGCAAGCACGTACTCGTGTT
>BQNB010155043.1:0-15444 GCA_026074375.1 Tanacetum coccineum
AAGATAAGCACTAAACATCATAACAAAGCATAAATAAGCAAATATAAGCAATAAATAAGCACTAATAAACAGTTCTACAGTAAATAAGCTAAAAATGGAAAAAATGAAGACTTACAAAAGCCCTTGCTTAAACAGGGCAAACAAGTGCTCTTAAAGCTATTCTACAAGCTCTAACTTATCAAAGATAAGCTAGCAGTGTCCATACGCCCTTCCCTTTTTGGCTTATCTTCCATTTGAGCTTTTTAAGTGATTTTTGGTGAAATGAGCTTAAACCTTACAAACTATGAAAGAGTTTGTAAGACTTAAGTAATCAGCTTAAGAATATTATAAAAAGAGCTTTTGTGAGCTTATAAAACAGTTTTTAAACACTTTAACTTAAAAACGAGATAAAACATAAAAATTTCAATATTTCATTAAACTGAAAATTAGTACAAGGCTTTTAAGAAAACAATACACTAAGCTAAAAAGACTTAAATTATAAGCTAAAAGAAAAACTAGATAGCACAATGGCTTACACGGGCCCTATTTATACTAGCTTAAGAAGATTCTAGGTCTTGTGTTTCTTCAAAGACACAGCTCAAGGGTGTGTTTGTTGTGTGAGAGAGAACCAAAGTCCATCTTAGCCATTCATCTTTGCTTGGAGCCCAATCCCTTTGATCTCAACCCTCAATTCTCTGTCGAATGGAATTTAAGGGGATTGCCAAGGTGGCAATTGCCCATGTGAAGTGGGGTAATGTTGGATGGTGATGTTATGATATGTGGGGGAAAGGGTTTTGGACTGGAGTTGCAGGGTTGAGGGTTTTTAGGGATGATGAACAGTAATAAGGCGGGAAAATTTGGTTTGTGTGGGTGCAGGGGATAAGTTTGGGGACTTGGCAAGAAAGGTCCCCCAAGGTGTATAAGAGTATTACACCATTCGTCCTTGTGGTGATATACTTTGAGGGTTTGGCAGTTTTGCCCCCCAAAGTTATATAAGTTTATTACACCGAAAGTCCTTTGGGTGTATAACTTTGAGGGTTTGGCAGTTTAAGCCCCTCAAGTTATAGTTGGGCTTTTAGTCTTCATGTAATAGCTTAATGGGCTGACCCGACCCATTAGATGGGTACGGGTGGGCCAATTAAGTATTTCTTCGTTTACGGCTTTGGATTTTAACTTTGACTTTCCGGAGTTGACTTTGACTTTTTGACTTGATTTGCTCTTTTCATTCCCGTGCTCGGTTTTTGTCTGTTTTGGCTTTGATTTTTGTCATTTTCTCGGATATCCGTTTCCTGCATAATACAAATGCAAACCATACAAATACAAGGTATTTTTGGCACGTTTTTGGTTATTTTAGTCCGTTTTAGTGGTCAAAGGTATGTGTAATTAAGCACATACCAAAATCCCTCATGCTAAGACATTGCCGTGTCCTCACGCAATGCTATAAGTAAGCACTTAGAAAACTAAGAATCTCAATCCCCCTCGACTAATTACCTCGAAAAGTAGCTAAGTGTTCATCGAGGGGAAATAAAGAATCAATAGCTTTGAAAAGCCCCGTCTTTACCAAAAAATATATACACTTATTCCTACACATATTTTTGTATTTTTCATTTTTCTCATTTTTTGTACTTTTCTTTTTAAGCAACTAACTAACTTATTTGACTTTCGTTATTTTATAACTTTTAGGGATCATAGAACAAGATGCATTTCGATCCGAGAATGCCCCAAAAAGGATAAATTCATCGTCCCCGACTTTTCACTTGCTCCAAACCAAGCTTAAAACGAAATCACAGTTAAATATTAGTTAAGATGCTAACACTACTCATATTTGCAACTTGTGAACTTTTCACTCCCGACAATTATTATATCTTAGGTGTATGTGCTATTTTGAATTTCAACCATGGATCAACGTTTTGCAAAATTCTATGTTTCACGTTCCACCCGAGAATAATGAGTTTGAAGGCGAGATCATCCCATGTAGCGACTTTCGTCTCGGCACATCCCAACCTTGCGGCTAAGTAACCAGGCTTTTGACACCCCACAGAGACTAGTATCGAGACTCACGGACCTTTGGTTTCAAAAACTCTTTGGTTTCCCGTATACACATAGCTTAAAATAGACTAGTCAAAGTTCAAAAGCATATTTAAATTTAACAAAAAGAGATCTATTTATTAATTCATACTTACTATTAAACATTGATGCAATTGTAACCCTCGACCTTTTAGAAGGCTGTAACATCGGTTGTGAGCCGGCAAGATACAACGAACTTTTATTAGCCCACAGTTTATATTTATTATATTTTTTTCATTTTTCAACATATTATCATTTTTTTTCTTTTTTCGATATAGAGAAGATTTCTTTTTGAAAAATTTAAGTATAAGATTGAACTAAGACTAAAATTTTTGCTATTAACTACATAAAAATTGTTGATTTAAGTTTAATCTCCAAAAATAGCACGTATATTAATTCGGTTAGAAGCTTATGGGAAGTATAATATTGAACTAAGAACTAAAATTTTTGCTATTAAACTACAAAAAAAGTATTGATTAAAGTTTAATCTCCAAAAAATAGCACGTATATTCTTCGGTAAGAAGCTTATGGGAGAAAAAAGCCATAAATTACATACATGAAGCTCTTAAGATTTTCAAAGAATCCTTGTTTACATCCAACTCCAAACCTTAGACCTATCATTTTTCGTTCTTTAGCCGAATAATACGCGAACGCTTATTCTAAAAAAGTTCAGGAACAAGCTAAGCACAACAAACACGCTCGATCGAGTCAAAATTTTATATCTTATTCTACCCACAAGAAAGTCAAAAATGATTGACAAAATACTTATTTTGAAAAATTTTAAATTTTTTTTGTTTTTTTTTGAAATTTAGGTGGTAAAAACGGGATACGTGAAAACAACGGCTGTAGGCATAATCAAATCGACAGATCCCCCCCATACTAGAATTAAAACATTGTCCTCAATGTATTTAGGAAGGGTTCTATGTAAAACCAAGCCGTTTATTAAGTATGCTCAAAGATAAACGTTAGTCGATTAGATTAGAATATTGGATTTCCCAAATGAAGCTGAAGAATTGAAAGCTCTTGTGATCGAAGGAACAAAACCGCGAGCACGAGAGGCTCACAAATTCGGGACAATTCCTGGACATTCACAAAAACACAAGCAAACGCGAAGGAAAGAGGCAAGCCTCTCAAAACAAAAACACTTATACATTACACTAAATAAAACTATGGATTATCTTGGGTGCCCTCCCACGAAGCGCTTGTTTAGGTCACTAAGCTTGACCCTATACCCAAACTACATTTTCCCCTTGTGGAGGTATGGAGATCCGAGAAAACTATTTAGTGTGACGTACCAACCAAAGTAGTGCTTAATTCGATATCGTAACCTTAAGTTTTGCCCGGAGTTTTGAGATAACACAAACGGGTGTCCAATATGAAAAGACATGGGGCAATGTTAAACCGTCTCTGGACCAACGGGATTTCAACTAGCCCGAGAACATCTTTAATCGAGAGTTAAAGAGGAGGACTTGATCACCGACGTTGAAAACGCGGTTTTTGATCTTTGAGTCATGAGATCCTTCCTTGTTTTCCTCATTATGATCAAAGAGTTTCTCATAGGCATGATCACGAAGTTCATTTAGTTCATTGAGTTGAACTTTGCGGTGATCACCCACAGTTGAAAGGTCAAAGTTAGCATGCTTCAAGGCCCAGTAAGCTTTGTGCTCGAGCTCGATCGGTAGATGACATGCCTTTCCGTACACGAGCTTGTATAGAGTACACCTGATGGGTGTTTTGTAAGCCGTGCAGAAGGCCCCAAGTAAACGTCATCTATTTATTCGACCAAGATGTACGTGCTCGCCCACGGTCCTTTTCCAAGAATTGTTTCAAGCATAAATGGATAACCTCAACTTGCCCCCACTTGATGTGGGAGATACGCGGTGAGAGGCGATGATTGACTCCTGTAATTTAAGCATGACCTTGCAAACAGGTCATTGCAAAAAATGGGTTCCCTGCGATCAACTTATGATAGCCGAGGGGCACCACTCGGGCGAAGATATATTTTAAGGAAATTCAAACAAATCCCGGACGATGTTGTGTGGAGCACTTTCGCTTCAGCTTCAACCCATTTTGACAAGTAGTCGACCGCCACGAGTATATATTTGTTCCCTCGTGAAGACGGGAATGGCCCCATGAAATCAATGCCCTAAATGTCAAAGATTTCACAAACTTGGATGGAATTTTGAGGCATCTCATCCCTTTGTGAAATTTTTCCCTGACGTTGGCACGAGTCGCAATTTTTAACGAACTTGTGTGCATCTTTGTAAATAGTAGGCCAAAAGAAACTGGCATCAAAGACCTTTTTGGCGGTGAGATTTGCACCATGATGTCCCCCGGTGGGTCCATTGTGGCAAGCTTCGAGGATGTCGAGAGCTTCTTTGCCGTGCACACACCGCCGGATCACTTGATCCGCACATATTTTGAATAGGAAGGGGTCATCCCAAAAGTAGTGTTTAACATCCTTGAAAAACTTGTTTTTCTGCTGGGACGACATTCCTCTAACAATGAAATTCCCCGCGTGGTAATTTGCATAATCGGCAAACCACGGGGTACTTGAGTCACCATATTAAGTGTCTCAAGAGGAAACTTTTCATTTATCTCCTTTGGGTCGAGCACACTTTCATAAGGATTTTCTAATCGGGAAAGATGATCGGCCGCGAGGTTCTCGGCTCCTTTTGTGTCAATTACGTTGAAATCGAACTCTTGAAGGAGGAGAACCCACCGGAGCAATCTCGCCTTGGAATCTTTTTTAGCAAAGAGATATTTTAGGGCGGAGTGATCCGTATACACAATGCTTTTGTTCAAGATGAGGTAAGACCGGAATTTTTCGAAGGCATACACCACGGCTAACATTTCTTTCTCCGTCGTGGTGTAACGCGATTCCGCCTCGGTCATTGTTTTACTAGCATAGTGTATAGGCTTAAAGTGTTTCTCATGACGTTGCCCCAAGACCGCACCTATGGCAAAGTCGCTTGCATCGCACATAAGCTCAAAGGGTAAGTCCCAGTCTGGGGCAATCAAGATTGGAGCTTCAGTAAGTTTTTTCTTTAATGTATTAAAAGCTTGAATACATTCATTGGAGAAGATGAACGGAGTATTTTTCTCAAGGA
Source organism: Tanacetum coccineum (assembly GCA_026074375.1). Taxonomy (NCBI): domain Eukaryota; kingdom Viridiplantae; phylum Streptophyta; class Magnoliopsida; order Asterales; family Asteraceae; genus Tanacetum; species Tanacetum coccineum. The sequence continues at coordinate 5,157 of BQNB010155043.1, forward strand.
GATGAGTCATCGGTCGGGAAATTTTGGAAAAATCCTTAATGAACCGTCGGTAGAAACCGGCATGACCAAGAAAACTCCGAACACCCTTAACGGTGGTGGGATGAGGTAATTTAGCAATCACATCAACTTTGGCTTTATCGACCTCAATTCCGATTTTGGAAATCTTATGGCCAAGGACAATTCCTTCCTTAACCATAAAATGACTTTTCTCCTAATTTAGACAAAGATTGGTGTCTTCGCATCTTTTGAGCATCTTGTCCAAGCGAGAGAGGCAATTTTCGAATGAATTCCCAAAGACTAAAAAGTCGTCCATAAAGACTTCCATAATTTTTTCGACCATGTCATGAAAGATAGCCAACATACACCTTTGGAACGTGCCCGATGCATTGCATAAGCCGAAAGGCATGCGACGATAGGCGAACGTTCCGTAAGGATACGTGAATGTGGTCTTTTCTTGATCTTTAGGATCGTTGGGAATTTAAAAGTAACCCGAGAAACCATCGAGAAAACAATAGTAATCGTTTCCCGCTAATCTCTCGAGCATTTGATCCATAAAGGGAAGTGGAAAATGGTCTTTACGGGTGGCTTCATTTAACTTACGGTAGTCAATGCACACACGCCACCCTGTAACCAATCGAGTTGGGATTAGCTCATTTTCATCATTTGCGACAACAGTAAAACCACCCTTTTTTGGTACGCAATGTACGGGGCTTACCCAAGGACTATCCGAGATCGAGTAAATTAATCCGACATCAAGAAGTTTTTCAACCTCCTTTTTGATAACATCGTGGATCTTTGGATTCACTCGTATTTGGTGTTGGACCGCCGGGTTGTAGTCCTCTTCCATAAGAATCTTGTGAGTATAAAATTCCGGGTTAATACCCTTGATGTCAGAGAGTTTCCAAGCGATGGCTTGCTTGCGTGACTTCAAAACCTTTATGAGAGCGGCTTTTTCGTCCATACTCAAGTCTTTAGCAATTATGACGGGCAACTTGTCGTCGCCCTCCAAAAATGCGTATTCAAGATGAGGAGGTAAGTCTTTGAGTTCGACCTTGGGAGGTTCATCAATTGAAGATTTATTAGTTTTAGCTTCATAAACTTTAAGTTCTTTTTGAATTTCTAGCAAATAATTTCCTTGGTTGGGAGGAGGTGATGGATCATCATTTAGATATGCTTCAAGAAGAAGAATATCCCCCTCCAGGTCATAATAAGAGTCATCAACTTCCGGTGAAGTTGGATCATCTTCAAGAGCGAGGAAAGCATCGGCTTCCTCAAGAAGAAGAAAATCACTATCCCCGAAGGGAGTGAGAGTTAGAGAAGAGGTAGAAACGATCGGGTCATAATAAGGAGTGGGATTGCTACTCGAGATCACATCGGAGAAACCAAGAACTTCTTGAGAATACTCCTCACAAGCCATTTCAATGACATCGATTCGGTTCGCCGTCATATCATCGTAATTAGAGGAGTACCTCGAAGTTTGATCAAGATTGAATGTTACGACTTCTTTTCCAACATGAAGTGTTAGTTCTCCTTCGTAAACATCAATCAAGGCATGTCCGGTCTTTAAGAAGGATCTCCCGATAATTAGGGGGACTCAGGGATCGGCATCAAAGTCTACGACTACAAAGTCGGCCGGGAATTGGAACTTTCCTACCTTTACGTCGACATCTTCGGCGATACCGATTGGTTGGGTAATCGAACGGTCCGCAAGTTCAAGAGTCATACAAGTAGGAGTGAGTACCGGAAGAGAAAGTTTTTCCCACACGGATAATGGCATGAGATTTATGCTAGCGCCAAGATCGGCCAAGGCTAAGCACTCATCCATTCCGGGAAAATCACACGGTATGAGGAATTTGCCGGGGTCTCCAAGTTTTTCGGGTAACTTGTTGAGGATGACCGCCGAACAATGCTCATTCAAAGGCGTTCTAGCCATTTCACTTAATTTTTCTTTGTTTCCAATTAAGGCTTTAAGAGTCAAGGCAAATTTTGGCATAAGAATTAAAGCATCCGTTAAGCTAATTTCGAAACTAAAATCTTTAAAGATTTTGTAGAATTTCTCAATTTGGTCGTTAGCTTTTTCACGGCGCCTTTCATCATTACGTCTCGAAGGATACGGAATTGACGGTTTCAAGTTAGGCATCGGAGCACTAACGGGAGCAACAACGGGTTTAGAATTTGGTATGTGAGGTTGAACTTGGACAACCAGAGGTTGGACGTCTTTGGTACTTTCGTTATTAGTAGGAGGCACCGTGTCCTTTGTCACCTCGGGTTCGTTTTCCACCACCTTAGGAAGAGAAGAAGTCAGTGGTGGAACTTGAGGTCCATCATAAGAGGCACCACTTCGGGTGGTGATTGCTTTCAATTCACTCTTCGGGTTAGCAACGGTGTTGCTTGGAAGAGAACCCGAGCCTAAAGTAGAAGCGGCATTAGAATTTGCGATTTTGGTGAGCAAGTCCGTTATATTGGACATTTGGCTTTGCATGTTTTGCATCACCGCATCATTAGCTTTGACGTAGCTCTCAAAATCAGTTTTTGACACACCTTGTGTTTGAGGAGCCGGAGCTTGGTAAGCCGGAGGTTGATTAACCTGGGGTCGATAAATTTGTCCTTGATTAACCGAGGGTTGGTGGATTGGTCCATGGTTGTAATTATTCCCCTGGTTTTGGTTGTAACGGTTTTGATTATTTCTTTGGTTTTGTTGAACGGGAGGAAAACCAGGAGGTCGAATTTGATTAGCAATCGGGGCTCGGTAACCAGTATTTCCTTGATTGAAATTAGCCACGGCGGCTTGGGAAACATATTCTTGAATATTGTCACGATAAGCGTTGCCATCGGTGGCGGGACAATTTCGGTAAGAATGAGCACCACCGCAAGTTACACATTTTTCCTCGACCGCTTTTACGGGAGCAGGGGCGGGAGCTTGAGATTGGTTTTTCTTATCGAGAAGTAAAGCTTTCACCCAATCTTTAAGTTCAGCAACATCGGGAGAAATACCAGGGGTGGAAGTGCTCGAACTCACTTTGGCAACAACCGGTTTGTTACATGAATTACGAACTTTGGAGTTGCTCTCAATGATTTTTAGGCAATCCCGAGGCATTTTGTCCAAAAAGTTACCACCCGCGGCGGAATTCAACGAATCTTGATCATTTGAGTTCAATGCATTGTAGAATGTATCGAGTTGATGCAATTCCAAAAATCCATGATGTGGGCATACCCGAAGAAGATCGTTGAATCGGTCCCATGCCTAATAAAACGTCTCATCAAATATTTGTTAAAATCTCGTGATTTCATTTCGAAGATTTGTTGTCTTGGATGGAGGGAAAAATTTGTTGATGAATTTCGAAACAAGATCATCCCATCTACAAGCTCTAGCTTGTCAAACACAAAGTTAGTATAGTTCTTTAAGCCCATCCCATTTTGGCTTTATCATCAAAAATAAGCTGTGGTTTTTGAGGCGTGATTTTGTTTTTGTTAAAATTTTCTTATAGTGGTTTAACTATTAACAACAGGTGTCCAACGTTGAATTTGCTTCCTTAACAAATTCATTGTTCCCTCGTTAGGCAGGGAGTCAAACACATAAAAATGTGAATTGGGTAAGTCTATTACGCCTGTAACCCAATGATTTCCTGCAACATGTATGGGCAGAAACACCTACAAATATATAACAAATATAATGTTGGGAATTATATTTGAGTTGATAAGACAAAACACGAATGAAACAAGATGGAAACAAAAGGACCAAAGTCGTCATTGTGGGATTCTACAAGATGTAGAAGAAAATAAAGATTTGGTCAAAAAGAGATAAAGATGAAGAGATAAAGATTTGGTCAAACTCATTAATATCTTTTAAATAGTTTCCATGTAAAGCCTTGACTCCTTATGCTATAAAAGGAGGTCTAGACATATTGTTTTAGTATCCAGAAAAGTGTGTGTTCTCAATGAGAGTCGACTAAAACAAAACGTGTGTGTGTACACGTTTAGTTAGTTAGCATAGTTAGATAGTTAGTAGATGTGTTATAAACATCCATGTATTAGTTAGTTTAGCCTCAAAGATCATTTGATCTTGGGGATATAATGAATAAAGAAAACCTTGAAGTAACTATGATTTTCTGTTTTAATTAATCCGTGTGCAATTTTATTAATCATGATTACTAATAAGTCCAGATGAAGTCTTAATAACGATCTATGGGGTCATAAAGATCCCCACAATTGGTATCAGAGCCTCGTGGCTCTTGATATCTAGGATTGTTCAAGGTTTTTGTTGGTGTCGACTTTATGAAGAAAAGATGTGTCGAAGTTTCTGTTTCTGGAAGTTTTTAGTTTAATGTTCCTAAAAGTTTCAAAGGCACGTATTTTGATATATTTTGTTTGAATTGGTTTAACAGAAAGAAGGTTGTTTTATGAACCTAATTGAAGTTGAAGTGGGAATAATTTGGGTTGTGTTTTATCATACCTTTTAGGATAGGTAACTTGTTCGTGCTTATAATTTGTGACGACGACCTTGACGAATCAAGCAAAGGTGTGTGATTTTTCTTATGGTGCTCATGCCTCACATTTGCCTATCACTTTAGATATGTGTCTCATAGATGAGTGTATTTTGTCAAAGGAGATTGCGATCTACTTATATTTATGGACTTGGTATGAGTTCGATGTTCGCGTGAAAAACAAGATATAAGACACAAGTTTAGGTGATTCAACTCATCATCAAGTTCGTTATAACTTAATTTCTTCATGCAGTAATTATTTACTTAGAGCCTGACAAAATTGAAGATTCCAAGAAAAGTTAACATATGGGTTTCAGGGGAAGCTTAAGTTAAAATGTTTCAAAAAAACCAATTACCATGCAACATCAAGGCGAAGGTTTTGCTACTAACTAGACATTATAATACTGCTAGTGTGAGTGTCTACTACTTAAGTTCATTTTTCTTATGTGCTTAATGGGGTAATTTGAGAGATAGAAGTCTTGGATAGAAGTGTAATATTGGTTCGTGGGTTGTGAAGATTGAAGTTGCATACGTAGTCCCGATTTGATAATGACAAAAAGTGAAAGAAGATTTGAAGAGTTGCAACATGTAGATCCTTGGTAGCTTAAAGGGGAAATTTACAATCGTATATTAACTTCAGGGGAAGTTCGTACATTATTATGGTTTTGTCATTAACCAACTATGGGAAGAAATATGTTGGGAATTATATTTGAGTTGATAAGACAAAACACAAATGAAACAAGATGGAAACAAAAGGACCAAAGCGAGCATTGTGGGACTCCAACAAGATGATGAATAAAATAAAGATATGGTCAAAGAGATAAAGTAAGAAGATATAAATAATTGGGACAAACTCATAATATCTTTTAAATAGTTTCCATGATAAAGCACATACCAAGATTTGGTCAAAAAAAGATAAAAATAAGAGATAAAGATTTGGTCAAACTCATTAATATCTTTTAAATATTTCCATGTAAAGCCTTGACACCCTATGCTATAAAAGGAGTGTCCTAGGCATAATTAGTATTAGTATCCAGAAAATTGGTGTGTCTCAACGAGAGTCCGACCTAAAACATAACGTGTGGAGTACACGTTTAGTTTAGTTTTAGCATAGTTAGATAGTATAGATGTGTTAAATGACATCTATGTATTAGTTAGATTTTTAGCCTCAAGGATCATTGATATTGGGAATAAATGAATAAAAGAAAACCTTGCAGTAACACTAATTTCTGTTTATTATTCCTCTGTGCAATTTATAATCATTGTTACCATAACCTAGATGAGTCTTAATAACGATCTAATGGGTCATAAAGATCTCCACATAGCCTACATAACTTCGTATCTTAATGATAACGAAAGTTCTTCTCTTGCACTTCAATGGATGGAAATGATTAGTGATGCACAATTAAAATAAACTTATAATAAGTTAAGTGATCAAAGGAAAGGATTTGAAAGGAGGTTTTAGATCTGAGAAAACTTTGTGCAAAGAGGTAAGAAAATCTGTCGAAACAGTCCACTATTTATAGGCAAAAATATTAATTTTTTATTTGGGCGGTCCCCTTAATTATGGCCGGTCCCCTTAATTAATTAAGGGGCCGCCCATTTTTCAGAACTCTCCTTTTAGTCTTTTTGTGGAATGTTTTTTCGGAACTTTCATAGCCGTATTCTAGGTTGGAGAATTAAATTCAAAATATTTATTTTGAATAAAACATTTCTTATAACTACAAAAATGTTTTGTATATATTTTAAAATGTTTGTCCCATTTTATAAATGTAAGGTTTGGAAAAATAAAAAATTTCTTTGATCATTCAACAAATTAAAGTTTGTTTGTTCATACCTTTAGTGATTTACGTCGGGTGCGAACTTAAATTTATTGTTGAAGAAAACTTGAGACGTCGAAAGATGTTGACGAATTGATGATCTAGAAATTACGAGTAGCTTAAGCCCTTTACGTTAAGTGATATAAGTTACATGTTTCACATCACCAAAAGCCTAAAGAGAATGTAATAGAATAAATATCGCCAATAGATTCAACAACAATCTCCCCCTTTATGATGATGACAAAATATGTAAACTATAACTCATAGTAAAATGTATAAGTTACTTGTTTACACTTCTTCTCCCTTTTTTTGTCGAAAACAAAAGGTGGACTTCCAAGACGAACTTTTACTACACTTCAATCTCACTCAAGAGGCGAGCTTGCCTATCCTGAAGAAGTCTGATTCTATCAATCCCTTTTAAACAATGACATTCCTTGAACATTGACTCAAGCGGATTCATGGATCAAATTAGTTGCAAACTCTTAACCTACATCAATGGTTAATTTCGCGCAACAAAAAAAATATAGGGATGAAAAACACAAAAAATGTGTAGATGTCTTAAACGGTTGCAAACGTAATGGCTTGGACATTTGCAAATGCTCCCCTATTGGTGTATGCTCCCCTTGATTGGGGCACCAAGAAATCGAGTAACGAAAAAGTGCTACAAAACAAAGTTAGTAGAAAAATGCACATGTATATAATGATGATGATAGAATATATATGCATACACATAGTGGTGAACACATCATCGATATGTTTTTAGGTATATGCAACTCTAAAGTTGTGCACTAAAGACACAACCAAAAAAAAATGATGAAAGCTTAAGACATAGGAAATGTTTTAGAAACCAAATGGATAAATTCGACCGACACCAAAAATGGGAATGCTAGGGCTAAGATCAATCACACGTTCCTTATGGTATCATCATCTAACCAAGATAATGATGTGGATTTAAATAGACTAATGGTTGTATTGAGAGATTCCTAAATCCTCAAGGTTTCCATTTGTTTAAGCATTATATATCGCATTTCATGTTTGGGTGTTTAAGATAAACATTATGTAAGACTTTAGGTCAGAACTAAAGTAGATAAGGAATAATTGTTAAGGAAACATAAATGAGGAAGGATGAGCGTGAATGGAAAGGGAAGGTATTAACTATAGGTTTGTTGGGTGTTTGTTAGGTTTAGAGAGTAAGGTGATGAGGGAATGTTATTTTGTTGTTAGTAGAGATGGAGGTGGTGTGTGATGAGTTTGGTTGTCACTTTGAGGTGTAGATTAAGTGTGAGTGACATGTGAATTGATGGGTGAGATAGGAAATAAAGGATGTAAGGCAACTTGTGGTGATGTGGGAGTGTCCTTAATGTAAGGATTTGGTAATTCTTGATTGGGGTGATTGTTTTCTTGAGATGGTTGTTAATATTAATGAACAAAGGTGAAAATGTGAAAATGGTAGAGCATTGTGATAACTCAACAACACTTGAAGGTTGAATATCATCTTTGTGTTCTTCACTTGCCCAAAAAAATAGAAATAGACCAATGGAAGACACGATATTGTGATGACTCAACAACACTTTGAAGGTTGAATATCATCTTTGTGTTTTTCACTTGTCCAAAAAATGGAAATGGACCAATGGAAGACACGTTATTGTGATGACTCAACAACACATTGAAGGTTGTATATCTTTGTGTTCTTCACTTGTTAAGAAGTGGAAATGATTGGATGAGACGCATTATCAGTACGAAATTCACAATTGACTTTTGACAAACATATGCACACATGCATATGAGGTCGGTATATGAGGATAAGACGCAATTTCAATACGAAACTCACTATGGAATGGTTTACGATGGTATGAATCTTCTTGTAAAAGTGACAGTGGATGAATCGAGGTTGATAATAATAAGGATGATTTGGTTTTTCATTTCACATTGGTGATTGGGGATGTTACTAGAACTAATGACACTAACAAAAGTGAATAATAGTTTTTATAGGTTGAGTGTATGGTAAATAGTGTATCTTGGATGTTTCTAGTGAATAAGGATACACCTATGTGAGTTCTTGAGAGTGTTTGGTTAAAGGATATATGTGAAGATGTGTGTTTTCCCTTCCCTTTTAATTCGTGCTCATCCGGACATAAGTTGTGGAATAAAAAGAATAAATGAAGAGAAATAACGACGGAAGCGATGAGCTTGACAATTTCATGATGGATGACGGTTAGCATACGATGAACTTCATTCGCGAAGTTATGTAGCTCTTCTCGAAAATTGACGATGTTCGTAAGAACAATCACACAATGATGTACGAGGTTGTCTAAAGGGTGGTAACTAAATGTGGACGAATATATTAACCATCTATATAATAATAGAGGCATGATTAAGGTTTTTGTGAAACGACTTGGACAATGAAACAAAACTATAAGTGAAATTTTAATTTGCATTTCGCGAATTAAAAATGCTTAAACATTTCGATGAAATTGATTAGTTTGTTCGAGATTTTATCGAAATGATTTGAAGAGTAATAAGACTATTAAAATGTGAATGACACTTTATGAGATTTGTATCTCATTGCTAGACTCTCGGTATCATTGATTCCGCTTTTAGACTATTCTTACTATATATTTGATATTTTATTATATTATATATATTTTAAGGTTTAGTCGGAGCGGATCAATAAACTAAGAAATATTATATCAGAATTGTTTGACAAAGACAAAAACCTTTATAATAAACATGCATTCAATAACCAAGCAAATAATCGTTGATCATCAAGATAATCACGAAGGCATATAATCGTATCACATAGGAACAAGTTATCATCTTGAAACTTCAAACACATATGTGAGATGCCATGAATCTAGGAACGATCAATAAAATCCTAGTTACTACTTATTTATCGAGTTTAAATTTTACCTACTGAAGTGTAGAAAAGATGAAATATGCTTGGTTCTCTAATACTTCACCTAATATGACTCAAACAACCATGTTTTTATGATGGTAGATCTAGATAATATATTTTACACATAATCCTAATAGAGATGTGTTGAATGCTTAGAAAAGCGTAAGCAAGATGTTTATAATCTTTTGTTCAAGATCTACAGGTTGTTTGGTTTTGATGGCATATTACTTGATTTAATGGATGTCTTATATTAAGTCATCTTGCATGTGTAGTTGTTACATGTGATTTTAATGTGATTGAATTTTCAAAGGCCAAGAGATGTGCTTATTTGTGATAATAAAGAGTACGTTATATTAAGAGTGTTTTTAAGAATGCTCCTTTGCATGTCTCGTGAAAGGAATCTCATTAAGATTATTTATCTTAATTGAGTTTGTGATTCTTCAATGATAAATGATTGAAAAGAGACATATTCTAATTTTAATAAAAATATGCTTTTCTAAATTTATTATTCTTATCAATTTTATATACCATAATTAAACAAGTATTTGAATAAATGAATTTTACTTGTTTATACATTGACACATATTATAATAGGTTATTTTTTTTTAATTCTAATAGCTTATATTTTCTAAAAAATATGTAGTGTATAATCTTGTAACACAACCATTCATGCTATAAAAATAATATGCATAGGATATATATTATCCTTTATCAATCGTTTAACACGATAAGTGCATGAATTCATTAAACATAATGTTTCCCAAACATCATGTTATCCTTGGTGAATGAACGAGAATATTACTCTTAGTTAAGAATTTAGCTAAATGTGAATTCGAGCTTTAAGTTGTGCTTTTAAGTTGTATGAGCAAAGTTTACATATGTTGTTAATTTGCTCGTGTTTGATTTTTCAGAAATGACACATTTACCGATTGCATTGCAATGTAAATTGCTTGAATATTTTGGACGAAACATCTAAGTCGTCAATCCTAATTCATTGTGTATTTATGCATGTATTAAACATAGTAGTCTAATATTTGGAACACCACTATTGGACAAGTAGACTCAATATGGCATCATCAACACAAGTG
>BQNB010155044.1:4306-15443 GCA_026074375.1 Tanacetum coccineum
ATAGTTTGACTCGTTTATCCGTTGCTTACAGAACATGATAAATTGGTAGGATTTTACGATCTCGATCCGATCTTACGATCTCGATCTTGCAAAGACAAAAACGATCTCAGGTGGGATCGCGATCTTGACAGCCTTGGATGACAAATCTACAATAATTTGCAGGATGCGACTCCTAAGCTGGAAAAGTTGTTTGTTTCGGATATGGAGAATTTGAAGGAGATATGGCCTCCTCAGTTTTATATTAGTAAGTTGTGCCTATTGAGAGAGCTTACTGTTAAGGGTTGTGGTTCCATCGATGTCTTGTTCAACATGGATTTTTGTGAAATCGAGCAAATTAGCAGCAGCTTGAGAAGCATTGAAGTGAAGAGATGTAATAGGCTTGTGAAGCTTTTTTCATGCAATCCGTTTCCTTTCTTGAATAATTTACAAAAGCTTAGAGTTGAAAGTTGTCGTTGCATTTAAGTGTTATTTAACAGTGACTTGGGACGTGCTGGTAAAAGTGAAGAGCTGGTTTGTAGCAGCAGCTTGAGAAGCATTGAAGTGTCGGGATGTCATAGTCTTTGCCCATTGAGAGAGCTTGGAGTCTGCGATTGTGATTCCATTGAAGTCTTGTTCAACATGGATTTTGGTGAAATCAAGCAAATTAGCAGCAGTTTGAGAAGCATTAAAGTGGATGGATGCAAAAGTCTTGTGAAGCTTTTTTCATGCAATCCATTTCCATTCCTGAATTCTCTACAAGAGCTCACAGTTAGCAGTTGTGGTTCCATTCAAGTGTTATTTGACACTGACTTGGGACGTGCTGGTAAAAGTGTAGAACAGGTTTGTAGCAGCAGCTTGAGACGCATTAAAGTGTATAAATGCAAGAGTCTTGTGAATCTTTTCCCAAGCAATCCGATGCCATTATTCAATAATCTAGTAGAGCTTGAAGTTTTTGAATGTGTTATTCGACATCGACATGGGATGCGTTGGTGAAACGGATAAAGTTAGCAGTAGCAGGTTGAGAAGCATATTGTTGGTGGGATTAGGGAAGCTTAGAGAGGTGTGGAGGATAAAAGATGGTGGAAATAACTTGATTCATGGTTTTGAAGCTGTTGAAAATATTAAAGATTGTGAGAGGTTTGAAAATATAATCACACCTGCCACAACCAATTTTGATATGAGAGCACTCAAAAAAGTTAGAATTATTGATTGCGGCGGAGAAAGTGAGAGAAACGATGAAATGGTGAAAAGCAAACATGAATGCCATTTATTATTTTTGAACTCATAAATTAATAATATTAAGTTTTCTAGACATTATTATTACGTAACACTATGTAATAAACATGAGAAGTTTTGGGCAACATACCTCTCTCAAACGGCCACTTTTACTATTAAGAAAAACTTCACGACTCACCACGTAAAAAAAAACAATTTTCAAAACGCACCCTCAAATATGCTAAATGTTACAAAATCGACCTTGAACTTTAACCTATTTACGACTTTTTTATATAACAAACTTTATTTATAAAATACGGAGCACATATCTATCGATTCGTTCAGGAAAAAAATGTCACTGAAAAGATTGTTGAATTACGAACAAAACGAGTCAAATATTGCAATGTTTCTGACATGCGTATGATTTTATATAAAATGTTGAAGTTTAATATATATTTTATTTAATATTTACGGAGATAATTTTTGAGGTTATCGGTTCGTTGCAAGGTGACTCCCAACGACTAACAAATAGTAGTTGGCATTATCGGTCCGTTGCAAAAATAATCTCACGCGCGAGTTACGAACCTTGTTTTGAATAAACCACTAGCAGTTGTGGCCTTGTTTTTACGTTAAAAATTATTAATATAAAGAAAAACAGAGAATATTCAAATATTTCTATTTTTTTTTTGAGTAATGTATAAAAATGCTCTTATAGTTTGCCAAAAATTATTGATTTTGTCTTTATATATTATAATGGCGAGTATTGTCTTTACTTTTGAAATAAGTTACACTTTTGGTCTTTAGCTCCATCATTCATCAATATATAGCGTTAAAAAGGTGCATGTGCAACCCTACGAGTGTGTGCAGGAATATAGAATTTTCAAAGTTCATGTTGAATGTACATGGTGCATGCCTCTTCAGGGACGAAACCATGACGCGAAATGACTAGATGCATTTTAAATAAACTAAACAATACTATAAACATAATTTTTAAGGACCGAGTGCAATTAAAAAAATTAATGTTTTTTTAATAAAATTAACACTAAGACACCAATATCTATGGGTGTCTCAGAATCCCCAAAACACCCGTCCCTGTTCCTCTTGAAACTCTTTGAAAACACACTGCATGCACAAAATATCTAGTATACTTTTAAACATTAAAGCAACCATTCATAAGTGAAATACTACATCGCTAGAGTTAGGGACTAAATCCATGGTTTTTGGCAAACTACATCGACTATTTTTGTAATTTGCTCTTGTTTATTTATTTCTCATATCTTAGATATTCCTTGGATGTTAATTTTTCAAAAAATATATTTGTCAAATATTTGGTACAACTATGAACTCTATCCGGTGAAACATACGGCCTATGAAGCTTCTCAAAATGTGAAAGAAATATTTTCATAACACCCCATAAAAGAAGGGTTAATTTAGTAAGTTGTTTTGCAATTTTTTATGTTTGTTTTTTTTTTTTTTTTTATTCTTTTTTTTTTTTTTTCTTTTATTTTGCATTTTTTTTTTATCTTTTTTATTTTTTTTTATCTTTTTTTTTTTTTTTTTTTGTTTATTTTTTTTTTTTTTTTTTTTTTTTTTTTTTTTTTTTTTTTTTTTATTTTTTTTATTTTTTTTTTTTTTTTTTTTTTTTTTTTTTTTTTTTTATATTTATTTTTATATTTTTTTTTTTTATTATATTTTTTTTTTTTATTTTTTTTTTTTTTTTTTTTTTTTTTTATGTTTTTATTGTTTTTTTTTTTTTTTTTTTTTTTTGTGTTTTTTTTTTTTGTTTTGTATTTTTTTTTTTTCTTCTTTTTTTTTTTTTTAGTTTTTTTTTGTTTTTATTTTCTTTTATTTTTTTTTTTTTATTTTCTATTTTTTTCTTTATTTCTTTATTTTTAATGTTATTATACCTACTACACTTTGATGAAACCCCTAGGCTATGAAGTTCTAAAAGTGAACGAATATCTTCTATACACCTAAATGCAGGTTAATTTAGTACGTTGTTTTGCAATTTTTATTTTGACCCCTAAATATGTATAAGACAATGACATAACACCTTTTGTCTTCTTTGCCTCTTGAGTTTTATTCATTTAAAAAGGTCTACAATGCGATAAAATGAGACCAAGTATTTAATTTTGTATCGATTTTTAATACATTAGACAAATAGCAGTCTATGATTAGTTGTTCGGTATGGTGAGTTTTTCTTATAAATTATATGCATTACCTTTCACACATTTATTAATCACTAACAGACTTGAAAGTATTATCCAAATCTAACAAATAGTTCCTTTTCTAATATGTTACGTAACACATATTTAAAAAGTTCGTTTCCATATTTTTTTTTCAAAAAAAAATGTATTCATCAAACGTATCAAAGATGATAACATTGTCTATAATATGTATAGCATTATTAAAATAAGTAATCAAATATTTTTTAAAACTTCTATTTACAGAATTTATCTACTTCTCGATATACTAAAACTAAGACTATAAAAATAGAACACCGCATGGATACAATCTTCCTTGTTGTATAAACCATTTGGATTTGATGATGCAAGATTGATGTTTATCCATACCGGAAAGGAATTAAATGATGATATATTAAGTGGTCCATTCTTCTTATCTAATGACACACTTTTCATCCCTTGTAACCTTTTTTTGAGGGACTGCAAAGTGTGGCGGTGGTCATTGCGATAATGAGTCACGTAGCGAGATTTAGTCACGCTAATCACCACCATCATATCCCCTTTCATGACGAATTGGGTTATATGGATTGGAGAGGATAAGTCATGTGTGGAAGTGAATTGGATGTTCTTCTTCTTCCAACACCACCGTCCAGTCGTCATTCATCACTCTCAAATCCAACTACAATGTCGAGTGCAATGCATCAGTACGACGAGGTTGTTTCAAAGAGATGATGTAAGATTCGTCTGTATTGCTCCAGCACATCTTTTTCTCATTTAGCCATTTTGAGCTTACAAACATCAGACCTTTTAAGGGTCTTGGTGGTTTGCTATGGAACGTCACTTCACGGCAAGAATGAATTATGATGTTAAATACAAAATACAAGATACTTGAAATAAGGATGTCACCTTTTGCCACCTGTATTACTGTTACTCTGGACAGCTCGCGGAAGGACGAGTTCGAGATAAAGCGATTGCGAGGTCTGGAAGTCAATGATCATAATGAAAATTGGAAGCCAAAAGGCGCCATCTAATGTGGTGGTCTTTTCTCGTTGAGTCTTGCAATGTCAATTACAAGTCGTGGGTTTCTATTGGGGCCGAATGGATAACTGGACAACATGAAAAGCGGTTGTCATCAGTGAATTCCCACAAATAAGGGAGATCACTTATGGCCAATCTGCGTCGAGAGTTCAATCATAAGCAAAGTTAGCAAACAGTGTTGAACGTGGCCATACTTTCTGTGACGACCCTTGCATCAGGTATTATAATTTATTTTAACTAGGAACGAAAAGAAATTTTATGTTAGGTCTGTCTGACTCGTGCTTGTGTGTATAACTTAATTTTGATAACAGTGCATAACTTAAATTCTCGTATTTGATCAATTATCCTTATTAATAATTGTAATCTTCTCCAAATTCCGGTAAATTCGTGGCTAGCAAGTAATATGATCCGCAAATGCTTCAGGATTTGGTTCCTGTATTGATCCAAAATCCACGGTTGTCAATATGTAGAGCTTTTGTTATTTTCTACATCAGAAGTATTTTTTTACATTGAACCAACTTATATGTAAAAATCTCTGACGTAGCTTGTTTTTTTTGCCTTGTAGGCTAGTTTACCGAGTTATGAACGTAAAAGCTATACTGCCCCCCCCCCCTTACTTATCGGACAAGGTTGATGGTTTATCTAATTTGATTCAAAGTGGATAGGATTATAACCTAAGTGATAGACATATCTTTTTTCTATGATGACGATGTCCAATACAAAGTTGGAACTGTTCGTTCAGGAGCTTGCAGGGGACACTGAGTGGTGATATTGGATTCAAAGTGGAATTGTGGTGTTAAATGCTCTCAAGTCTATATGGACAGCGCAAGAGGGAAGTATTAAGTTTCAAACCTATCACGTACTGTATATAATATGGTTGTGATAGTTAGAATTTGTATTTACATTTCATGGTTGGTATGACTATAGCAACCTCCAGGAACTAAGATATAGTTCCTGTGACAGTATGAAGGTCCTTGTGACGGAGAAGAAGAATGTGATGCATAGAGAATGCAATCTGTGGTGTTCCCTTGATCAAGTCCTTAAAAGTTGTGAGTTTGAAAGTTCAGGAGGGATTTTGCTTCGAAAGGAAGTTTTGAATTTCTACATTGGATACTGAAAATGATTATTGTTTCAAACATGACGGATTTAAAGGGGAGATTTGTTACTCAAAGCTATATGCATTTAGTAGGGGGGTAGGAAGTATAATATTAAAAGGTGAACTCCTTTTTGAACACCTAATGAGAGGGAACATATGGAACAGTTACAACTCCTTCACAACTCCAATTCAATCCAATGGTCTTTCAACGAATCAGGATCTCACGCAGAAGGTATGTGCACTGGATTGTACTCCCACCGTCAAGTTCTTCGGCCAGTCACCAACCCCATACTCTCAAATCTTTCACGGGATCTGTTTTCAGGCAAGTTGTTCAATGTATATTTTTCTATTTGCGTAATAAACTCAATTTCTCATATGGTAATGTTGTTTATATACAGGTAATTTTAAAAAATAAAACTCTTAACAAGGGCTATAATTAGCAAAACCCTGTCTAATTTAAGGTTTATGGTATATCCTGCTTGATTTCTGCCTTTGTTTAATTACTCTAAGTGTAAGATGTCATAAAATAATAGACCTTGGTGAATACATGATATGATCCGAATTTGAAGTAATAAACCGGAATTTTTGTCGTATAGTTTATCTAGGATTTGTTTGCAATAGGCCGGGTTAATCATGTGTGTAATTGGTATGTTATGACATGGATTAGCTCTCGTTTTCTAATAAAATGATTCACAAATTGTCTAGATAATAAATAAAAGATTTATAGATTATTCAGTAATTGCAACGGTTTTAGCCGATTGGAGCATTATGAGTGTTGTTTATCGGCTAATGTGTATTTTTATTGGCTACTTATTTACATGTGTTTGAAAGTGATTATAACATTTGCATTGATCCGAACATTGCTATTTGGTAAAGGTTGGAAAAAAGAGAAAGCAAGAAGGATAGATGGTCTGAAATGGCACATT
Source organism: Tanacetum coccineum (assembly GCA_026074375.1). Lineage (NCBI taxonomy): Eukaryota > Viridiplantae > Streptophyta > Magnoliopsida > Asterales > Asteraceae > Tanacetum > Tanacetum coccineum. Next base: position 10,744 of record BQNB010155044.1, read on the forward strand.
TGTTTTAGGGTAATTTGGCGATAGTTGGATATGTTAGAAATAAAATGTGTTCCTTTAATCTTTAGGGATAATTTTTTTCTTTTAGAATTGGAATGTAGTGACCTTTCGTGAAAAGATATAGGCTTCAATGCTTCATACCTCACTTATGGTAATCAAACCTTTTCCTAGTATCAGAAACAAGATAAACGAAACAGGGGAGGAGGGGACTTAACGAATTAAGTCAACTAAACGCAAAGAAAACGTGCAGTTAGTACCTGCTTTAGCGTCCTATATTAGGGAATGTTTTGTACCAACCTCGTCTACTGGTTTGATTATAGTGAACTAGTGAATCAAGGTGTGATTAAGAAGAGATCAACATCAAAAGGAGAGGATTGATCCTAGCTGCTATGGTCTATTATATATGGAAGGAGAGGAATGACAGAATTTTCTCTGGAGTAAAGAAGAGTGCTGAGATGGTAATTGAGTGTATCTCTGAAAATATTGGTCTGGAGAGAATTTTGAGCTATGGAATGGGTGTTTGGGATATGAGGGTATGGGAGATATAGAGATGGATGGATTTTGTCATGTGGATGATGCCTTTTATGGATGCCAAGCTTATGGTCTCACTGTGAGGTGCTGCTGCAGTTGAGACTGTAAACTTGCCTTCATAATTGGAAATGTAATCCTTTTGCAAAAGTAACAAGGTCGTTACATTGGATGATGCCTTGTATGGATGTCAAACTTATGAACTACATATAAGTCGGTGCAAAAGGATGAAGGTAATTGTGAAGGGAGAAGATGGAATAATTCATGTCAAACTTTATGAAACTACAATATAAGTTCGGAGATAAAAAATGCAAAAGGATGAAGGCAAATAGTGAAGGAGAAGAAGAAAGTGATGCTAATCTGAGAGGAGATTCCCTTGGTTCTAAAGAGTCCTAAAACTTTGATTAAACTTTGATAGTCAGGAGGGATTTGCTTAGGAATAAGCTTTTTGAATTTCCATCATTAGATACTTGATAATTTAAAGGTGTGAAAAATGAACTGTTTTCACCAAGGTAGATTGTGTCATGCTCAAAAGCTATAATGTCAATTAATACAAGCGATTGTATATGGAACTGATCACATAATGAGGAACTTGAAATATACACAACATGCTCAACTCCTTATAAGAGGGCACTAAAAGATGTATCAAGTTTGATGTTCCAATCTTCAAGGCATCATATCTCAGAACCAACTCAATCCAATTTGGGTCATTCCAACGAATCTCCATCTTGATCTACAAACGCAGAAGGCTATGTGCAAACGAGTTGTACTCAGGCAAGTTTTCAATTTGATTTTTCTCTCTTCCTGATTCAGCGTGTTAAATCCTAATCAACACCTGTCTAAATATTAAGGGTTTAATCTCGTATGTTTAGGAATAATTTAGGGTTTATCGTATGTGTAAGCCAACTGTTTGATAAATTGCTTGAATTTGAATGATTTTGTGTTGTGGATATGAATTTGAATCCGTTGTTGACGAAACGCCTAATTAAGTTGTGTGTTTTTTAAAAGTTTTGTGGATTGTATGCGTAGACCAAGTGTTTGACGAAATGCTTGACTAACTTAAAAATGATTTTGCGTTGTTAATTTTATAAGGTATTGTTGTGGATATGAACTTGAATAGGTTTTGAATTTAAATACCACATTGGTCCTCTTGTAGTGTACTAACGTTTAGTGCGAAAATAGGTTGTTAACTACATATGCATATTCGCTAATACTTTAGGAATGATGGATTCAAATTTTAACTGATTTTTGTTTTGTGCTTATTTAACTGTAAGTATTCATGGTAAATACTCTTACCATTATATCAGAAGTTTAGGGTTCAACTATGACTCGTTGTTATACAAGTGTTAGTAGTACCTTTAGGAGGTTTCGTTAGCAAGCTTTGCTATTTTTTAAACTATAAGTGTTTATTGTCGTTATTGTTTTATCCTTATCATTCATTTTATTCTACAATATTCGTTGGCATAACATTAGACTCTTAGATTAGAATGTTTTTTTTTATCATATGTATTGTGAACAGTAAAATAATACACAAATTGGGGGAAGGGTTTTAAATTGGTCTCATACTTGTTTCTCCGCTATGCAAAACACCTTCTTGGTCAGAATGGTTGTCTAACAAAGTTAGTTTCTCGATAACCTTTTCATTTTCATACCACATGGCCAATGAATCCGTATAGATCTTGCTAACTAGTAGGCTTTTTGTTTTTAGGTAATGTCAAACGTGTTATATTACTATGGAATGTGTGGTCTAGTAAAGAATTTATTGTTGATACGGTATTTCAGCAAGGTACAAATCTTCTCATTGGTGGAACTGACAGTTTGTACTCAACAACTGCATCGTTGAAACTAAATTTAAATGTTAAATGACAGGAAGTTCGTGGAGGTGGTATAGTTCCAGACTCAGATATGGTCCAGTCATGTAGAAGAGTGAGTGCTCAGCGTACTGTTTTTCGACTGAAATGGGTAAATCATAGAGGTCGCAAAATGGGATGGTCTAACAGGTTGAACTAGAGGTTAAAACGACGTGTAGGGCTAGAGGTTGAACTGGGTTGGCCAGAAACACTTTTTGTTCAAATTTTTACATTTTAATAAATAACTGGTGTGCTGAACATAACTATATTTGTAAAACTCGATTGAGTTGAGATAAAAAAGTAATCAGAATGTTAATGAGTTAAATCGTAACTTCAGTCAATATCTACACATCCTGAACCAATTTTTCTGCAGTCGCTCGATGAGATGCAGAGTCTTAATGTGTTGCGATATCTTGAAGCTGTTAATGGTATCGTACGTTAGAACCTTTTGCAATTACATTTTGATATTTTTACGTTTTATGTATAAACATTACACGAAACACTTAACCATAATATCGCAACTATAGTTGTTTGCCGCTAAAAAAGACTGCAGTGTTGTACACTGATCTTTGTGGGCGAGAACTCTCCTTTCCATTCCAAGTCTCTTCATATGACTTCAAAACTAGATAGAAGATTCAGTGAATTGATAGCGGTATGCTTAAGACTATCAACACTCCATATAATCTTCTAATGGGACAGTTTAAGAGGTCAAACTTAGAATGATCTGAAAAGACTAGTTATGAAAGGAATATTGATAGAAACACTTGGTATCTGATTATAATTTAAGTGAATAAAATGTAAAGTGGACAGTAACTTTAATAGTAACATGTAAAAGAGAAAGCAAGAAGGATAGATGGTCTGAAATGGCACATTTGTTTTAGGGTAATTTGGCGATAGTTGGATATGTTAGAAATAAAATGTGTTCCTTTAATCTTTAGGGATAATTTTTTGCTTTTAGAATTGGAATGTAGTGACCATTCGTGAAAAGATATAGCCTTCATACTTCACTTATGGTAATCAAACCTTTTCCTAGTACGAGAAACAAGATAAAAGAAACAGGGGAGGAGGGGACTTAATGAACTAAGTCAACTAAATGGAAAGAAAATATGCAGTTAGCACCTGCTTTAGCATCCTATATTTATATTAGGGAAGGTTTTGTACCGACCTTATCTACTGATTTGATTATAGTGAACTAGTGAATGAAGATATGATTAAGAAGAGATCAACATCGAAAGGAGAGGACTGATCTTAGCTGCTATGGTCTATTATATATGGAAGGAGAGGAATGACAGAATTCTCTCTGGAGTAAAGAAGAGTGCTGAGATGGTAATTGAGTGTCTCTGAAAATATTAGATTGCAACTAATGGGGCTTAAAGTCAAGAAGTCAGTTAATGTCACTCAAGTTGCAGCTGAGTGGAATGTGCAGATGACTGTTATCTGAAGATTTAGAGTGTTTGGATATTGGTCTGGAGAGAATTTTGAGCTATGGAATGGGTGTTTGGGATATGAGTGTATCAGGCGGACCCAGGAAATTAGATTGTGGGGGGCAATTTTTTTTTTTACAATAGCAACAAAATACGGCGATAAAAACTAGGATAAAAATTATGATCGAAAAGAAAAATCGAGTATTGTCACTTAAAAATGGAGGATTTTAAGGTTTTAGAGTATTAAATGTTAGACTTTAGTGTGTGAGTGGGGGGCAATTTGAGTTTTGACTGGGTGGCATTTAAAAAAAAGCTCAAAATTGAAGAAAAAAATACACTATAATCTCATTTTTTTTTTCTAGTCATGGAGGGCATCGCCCCCCAAACCCAAAGAATGGATCCGCCCCTGAGGGTATGGGAGATATAGAGATGGTTGAATTTTGTCATGTGGATGATGCCTTTTATGGATGCCAAGCTTATGGTCTCACTGTGAGGTGGCTGCTGCAGTTGAGACTGTAAGGTTGCCTTCATAATAGGAAATGTAATCCTTTTGCAAAAGTAACAAGGTCGTTACATTGGATGATGCCTTGTATGGATGTCAAACTTATGAACTTTGCTATGAGGTAGTATTGTTTGCCTTCATAAAGGAAATGTGATATATAGGATTGGATGTTATCTGTGGAATGCTTAGCTTGTTGTATGCAGCTAATTTCTGTTTGTGTGTTCTAGTGTATCTTGGTTTGAGGTTATTGAGTGTGTTCATTAATCCTCTGTGATAATATCATGTAACTGTTAAGGTGTTTTTGGTGGTAATATTTATTCACATTTTCACAAAAAAACATCAAAAGGAACAGTCAACTGCCTCATCTCCGAAATATTCCTGTTGTATTAGACTTGAGAT
>BQNB010155045.1:0-11343 GCA_026074375.1 Tanacetum coccineum
CCATTCTATCTCTAACATCACAACCCACATCTCACTCTTGTTCTTGGTTTGATCATAAGATTACTAGAATTCTACATATCTATCATAGTTCTATACTCAATTCAACCCTTTTCCAACTCTTACATATGCCAATTATATTTTAATGCTACACTTTAAACTTTCTGGTTTTGAGCAGAATTTTATACTCGCTTACACGCCCTAAACGTACCACTTAAACACTTCAATAGTTCAAACCAAAATTCATCATGCTACATACATGTCTTATGAACCTCTCCTAGCTCTCCCAAAGTTATTACCCTTTTACAAATACCCTTTAAAAATTCCTTAATCCAATGTGTCTAGAATTCGCCCAGAATCTGACCTTCTAAAAGTATGACATTGGTTAACCAACTTAGACCTCACTATGACCTTAAAAAAATTCAGGGTACACACAAAATATATGAACTAACTTCCACGTGATTTATAGTCTCTAACTAGATGTCTAAGTATTTTTAAAAAAATCAAAACCAAAACTGAAATTCGTCACTATTTTACACACTGATTTTGTAATGCCCTTTTGACCCACTTCTCGACCATAAAAACTCATGAGACCAACTTTTTTGGAAAGTAGACTCTCTGAGGTTATCTCCAGTATGTTGTAAATTATTTATTTGATCTTTTATGACGGAGTTATGACCTCTACAAGTCTGACTAAATTTCTGCAGTGAATTAAAACGACTTTAACAAATGATCAAACCCTAAACGACAATCCCAATCATGTAAACAATCAAATGAATGATCAAACATGATCTATACTTCATAAACTTCCAAAAACTTAAGAACCCTAAATTTTTTTCTCTTTTTTTTCCTTCCCTCTGAATTCGGTCGACTGAATAAAAAGGGGGGAGGGGTTTGGGTTTTATTTTGTATTTATAGCCTACAATATTAATTATAGATAAAGTCCAACTAGAATTTGTTTCTAAATACAATTCCTTTTCTTTATTTTTTTCCTTTTTTTCCAAAATTCGGATTTTACTATTCATGCCAAAAAAAAATTTCTTTTATTAATTAATTAATTATCCTTATACTTTAAGTTTTATAAAACCTAAGCTAATTTGTTAAACCATTTTGCTTGAAAACTACTTTCTAAAAATAAATTTTCCTTTTCAAATTCACTTTCTAAAAATAAAAAGTCTTCCAAAAACTCTCATATTTTAACAAACTCATTTCTTTCACAAATGACACACTTCTCATTTTAATCCAACACCTAGATATCTACATATTAACCAAAATAATTCTCTCAAAATACCCAAACAATTCCATTATCACTATAAGTGATTCAAATGAAATTTCTCCATCAAATAACTCATTTCTCTTAACTTAACCTCTAAAACCTAAACTTATCTTAAATTACTAACACAAAAATACGTATACGTATAATTACTTACACAATTAACGCGAAACCGCTTCAATCACCGAAATCATTTCCTTGTCACCAAAAGTGAACGAAATGAACTTCACAAAATTCAACACAAATCCAATCCCAATGAGACGATCACGCTCAATGGATTGATTATCCAATCTCACATATCCCACACAAACACATATAAACACGTATAAACACATAACCATACATTGCAACAGATACATTTAGGTCAACACTACGGTTTGACCAACCTGCTCAAGTCATGGTTGTCACAGTATCCCCACCTTGAGAAAATCTCGTCCCGAGATTTAACTACTCGAGGCATTAGCACTATCGACAAACAACGGAGGACACTTAGACCTCATTTGATCCTTGCGTTCCTAAGTAAGCTCAGGACCACGCTTCGAATCCCAACGAACTTTCACTAATGCTATCATACTACGCTTTTACTCATGACCTCTCGGTCCACAACATCATCGGTTCCTTGACAAAACAAAGAGTCTTGTCAACCTTAACCTCGACTAACTTCCAAAATCCGAATCCAACTGCTAATGACTTTGCTTACCCCCACAAGGGTGCAATTAGCAACACAACAACCCCAAACGAAAAGAAGCATCCCACTACATGTACCTCGCTCGTCATCGAGAAAACTTATCAAAACCCTTAAGTTATTGTAACAACGTGTTTTATATCTTAACCTCGCAACTCATCAAACAAGAACTGTCTTGAAATTAAGATATAAGATGTTACAAAGCTCAACGTATCTAAAGAATCCACGCAAATTCAGGTTTACTCAAACTTTCAGCACCTCCCAATCCAATTTTCCGATACTCAGCTCATAAGACAGAAATTCTCAACCGAACTGTAGGCCCAATATATCCAAAGATCTCAAATGTTCCTACATAACTCGGTTCTAACTTGTCTTTCTTTCCAAACGTACTACACCTCTCCAAGGTGAGACCTTCAACCACCCATAACCTACCAGCATTAATTCAAAAGTTTCCCACTACTACCAAGCTAACACTTTCGACAATTTGGCTGCCTCAAGCCTTTCCTGTATTACCACTATCTTGTTGGTTGTTTCTTGTACCAAATTCGATCCATTCAACTCACTCTCTCCAGTTACGGCCCATAAAACGGTAACCTACATTCCTTTCCATACCATGCTTCAAATGAAGCACATCCATACTCGAATGATAATCCCCACCTTAGGAAAAAACTCATCTCACGAAAGTGAGTATTTCAATTACCCTGCCCCAAGTCTACCATACTTGTCCTAAGCATAGCTAGGAATGAGGTGACTTAGTCAGTCCATTGACTACCACCCAAATTTGCATCGTATCCATTACTCAAAACTGGTAATTAGCATACATCCTTAGTTATTTTTTCCCACTTCTACTCGAGTAACTCAGATTGTAGCAACAATCCTGAAGACCCTTGATACTCAACCATCGATTAGTTAACCTAAAACCACACAACATCGTATCCGCTCCAGGATGGATAGAATACTTTTGTTCCTATAAGCCTCTTCAATAGCCCAAGGTCCTTACATTCTCTCCCAATTGGAGGTTCATTAACTTGTAGTATCCAATATGAACCTCTTCTCTATCTTTCCACACTCGTTGTCCAAGATCACGGCTACATTTTATGTTGGACGCGTCTTGGCTGTTGGACCATCCTTTTTCTTTCCACAACTCATCCTTTTCTTTAAAAACTAGATCGGATTGTCGTAAATCTAGCTCGAACTCATTCTTGGCTTCACTCCTTCTTCCTATTCCATGGTACAACATCTACATTTGCCTTTCCCAGATGGTACTTGGCCTCGAAATCAAACTCACTAAATAACATCCATCCATCATCTTTGACTCATGTTTAATCCTTCCGATTTAAAGTGTGTTGGAGACATTCATGATCCCATATAGGTTACTCTCCAGTCTTGCCGTCACTTAATTGCCTCTAGCTTATAAGCTAAACCTACCACGTTATCCATGTAATCCTTCATAAGATCCTTCAGTTGTCGCGGACGTACAAGGCAATCACCCTTCTCCCTTTCCAATAGCATGCTACAAAATCATTGCTTCAGCCCGCGTCATAATTTACTACGAAATACGTGTCTGCTCCTTCCGGCAATGCCATGATCGGTATTTTACCCTTTTTGATCCTTCCAAACTATCTAGTTAGCCTTCCTTTTTGCTCGCTTCGACGTTGTTGGAAAACCTTCACGTACTTCTTTCTCTTCCTTCAGTGACATCCCATGATCATCGTCACGTGCGTCTCCAGATACTCCTATCCCTTGACTTCGGGTCGGTTTAAAATATCGTTTGTATGATAATCCGTTAACTTGCTAGTCTATATACACGGCATGCTCAACCCGGTCATTAACTCCATGAAAAACCGCTGTGCATTGGTTGACCTAATAGGCATAGCCATAAAACTTTAACCTTGTCCATTTACGACATCCTAAAAACTAGGTCTTAGCTACGTCATCCCCGTTGCACCTCCACATTGGTGGACATTCAACATACGAATTTTCTAGTCTCACTCTTTCTTGAGATAATCTATGCTACTTTCCAAACTACCCACCTGTCATTCCCTACCAAGCAAGACTAAACGCTTTACACAGCAAGTTACCATTTCGAACACAACCCTCAACTTGCAACTCCTAATTTCATTCCACACCTCTTGCCTTTCTAAAGACGTCAAATGGCACGAGCCTTTGCAAATCGGCGTCGCTCTAGTACTAATTCCATACTGAAAATCACATTCTAAGACGAGGGGTTTAAAAACTACTAATTCCTTAGAACACTTTAGAGGGCTCACTACTACCAAGTATCACATAAATCTCAACCTCATCTTCCTTGGTACTCCTATGAGGATCCTCGTATCCTCTTTAGTTCGTTTTCTCATGAACCTCTTAAGCACTCTCTAAATTACCCAAAGGCGTTTTATCTACCTTCTCGTGGCACATACCATCTCAGCCTTGATGTCTCAACAACCAATTCTCTTCCTACGACTACAATCAACACGCTTATAACTGAAGAGGTACTTAAAATCAAAGTAAAACAGAGAACTCTGCTAATATCCAACTGGGGATCGAAATAATTCCATTCGCTTTCGCTTCCCATCATCGCACACCAGAAAGATACGTCCTAATCGCCGAACTCTTGCGCACCTCGCCCATAAGGGAATTTTCAAACTTCAATGCTCCAATTGGTATGGGACCTAAAAAATCACACCGATTCCAATAAAAAAAAATTATCAACCCGAATGTAAACGTCCAACAAGAAGAACCAACCTTGCCCGACTAATAAAGCATCAACGATTGCTAGAAAAACCTCTCAAAGAATAAATTTATGTACCACGACCTCCATTAATTAAAAGATTAAGAACTTTGTACCAATAACCGATTTTTACCCAAGGAAAACTTTCCCTCATAACTTATACGCGATCATTTTAAAACCTCAATAGAATCACTTAGTTAATGATGCAAATAAATTTTAAGTGTAAAAATAAATTTAAATAAAGGTTTTTCATATTCTTATTTTTAAATAATGGTTTTCTAAAAGAAATCAAAAAGATGATTTGAAAAAAAAAATGTTGTTGCCATTATATTTATATAATTTATTTTTAAAGAAGTTTTTAACACCTAAACAATATAGGTGTTCTCGACTCTACAACAAACTTATCTGTCAACATGGAGATTTATGACTCAGGAACCAAAAAAAAACATACATTAATAGTCCAAAATAGGACATCCCAAAAAAATAACTTAAGATTTTCCAATACCAGAATATTAATTTTACTTGAAAAACGAACACGACAAGAACTCTTTGCAAACCAAAAACAAACCATTAAGGACTCATCCATACCAACGGTTTAGAATCCAATTCCAAAAAAGTATCTCACCTTTAGACAAAGGAAAACATCAAACGCCAAACGGAGAACATTGAACACCAGTGTTCTATGATAACACCTTGGAATACCGAACACTGAGCTTTGGATATCTCAACGAACAACGAGCTAACGAACCAACTTAAGATTCGCGACGACATTGCCAACAGAGTATCCGATGTATCCGGAAAACGATGATGAAAGGGAACCTTCCATCATAGCAACCCAACTCTATATAATCGACCATTCGGTAAGAGATGAATCTTCTATACCATACAACCATCTCCTTCGACACAGGATCTCCTTCACATATACTACTACCATCTACACCTCCAGACTGTCATCCTTACATATATACATCACACGCAACACTGATCAATTGCAATGCATAAAGTCACAAGTCACGTGTGTGTTGCCTTTTAATTTTGTTCGCGACCAAATTTTATTGCCACCTTTTTCACACGTATATCTTACTTCCAAGACCAACATCTCCAATGATAACAACACCATTACCCACATTATCACTTAATAATAATCCCAATATAACTCAAACAGATAATCCATCTAAAGAGTATAGAGTGGGAACCATAAAAGTCCCAATCGGACAATACGAAACAGAAGTCACATCATGACCTAAAATATAAAAGCGATCCTCGATTATAGCAAAGCATCGAGGTAGAAAACGAAATAAACTTACGTTGGGCCTCGCTTAGGTTTAAATTTTCTCTCTCAAAAGTCACCCAACTCCGCGGGTCTAGTGAAGTAAACAATCTCCCAACGATATCTTCTAGGGGTAGGGGAAGACATGACTAAAATAATAACAAAGGGGTATATATTATTAGATCCCCATAATGAAAAAGTATATATTTTATATTATATAGTAGTAATTTAAAATAGAAAGTAATTTCAATAGCTTGTTTAAGGTAGCGGAAAATATACGGTATATACGTTACACAAAAACACTTATGCCCTAAAATGAAACTATAATGAGGGGACCTTAAGCATTTAGTCTAGCTCAACCACCTAGTTCTCTATACAAGAAGGTTTCTTGATACCAATATGTCCCAACACTGCCAGATGACAGAAACGCGAGGCTGTAAACAAGAATGGATATCATCACAACAACATGGTGTCATATTTAGAGATAGCATAAAATGATAAACTAAAGTAATAAGCTCAAAGACATAAAGTGTCATAAACAATTCCCAATAACCTAATAGTGTCTTTATTATTAATGAGAAAGAGGTCTCGTCAATAAATTGATCATGCAAAATACATAATCCAAAAACAATTCATTGAAAACGCATGTATTCAAACAGGAGAGCATAAAGAAACTCCAAGCATCTACGATGTCTTCTAGACTCTTCGCTCTATATTAGCACCATTAAGGCTCACCTGAATAATGATGCTTAAAATGTCAACATAAAGTTGAGCGAGAATCATAGGTTTAAGACACGCATTATAAACCTTTCAAACCAATTACTGTGATTATCAAAATATATAGGACAATTATGCAAAATATGAACTTATGCTAAAATGCAAACCAAATCACTATATCAAACCAACAATACATATACTGGGTAGGCGTACCCCTCCGATCCCACATACGTTACTTACGCACCTAAAAGTCTACTGCTGAAGCTTATATTTAGGCTCGGACCGGCTATTACAATTCACTACGTTGATCTTTCTCAAATTAATGATCCGTGAGGAATGATCTGCACCCACATTAATGATCCTCAAACACAACTCAATATCATGCAAAACAAACAAGCTATGCAATCACATAATTCCACACGAAAAATCAGAATAACAACATAATCACAGCAATTTCAAAACCATTTCTGAAACCACTTATGCTCATTTCCATCCCAATTTTAAAAACATTAAAAGAGGGACTATGAAAACTCACCTGATGTTAGCTTCCCTAAGACGGATTTAAACAAAAGCTTACACAAACACTTTCACGGATAGATCTAAACAATTCAAGCACACAATAAGCTACATCCAGTAGGCATTCACCCAATATGATTATAAACCTTTTCAACTATGATGGATTCTTAAGCTATCTACCATATTTCTTACTGGATTTCACCATTTTGCCAACTCTTATATGTGCCCATTTTTTTATACTTTCGAATACTACCTTTAAAATTTTCTGGATTAGTGCAGAATTTATACTCAGTTATCGCGTCCGCTAAAACGTACCAACTTAAACAATTCTATAATTCAACCAAATTCCCAGCTCCATTTATATGTCTTATGAAACCGTTAATAGCTCTCCATAGCCATTACCGTTTTACAAAATACCTTTTAGAAATTCATTAGTCCAAAGTGTCCAAAATTCGTCCAGAATCTGACCTTCTAAAAGTATGGCACTAACTGACCACTTTAGACCTCCTTTCATGCTTAGAAAAAATTCAGAGGTCACACACAATATATAAACTAACTTCCACGTGATTTTTAGCTTCTAACTAGATGTCTAAGTATTTTTAGAAAAATCAAAAAACACTTCTACTGTGAAAATGTTCGGTCACTGGTTTATCACACTAGATTTTGTTAACACGCGCTCTATGAGTGGGACCCAACTCCCGAATATAAAAACTTACGAGGCCTACTTTTATGGAAAGTAGACTCTCTGCTGTCGGGTTATCTCTAGTATATTGTAAATTATTTATTTGATAATTTATGATTGAGTTATGCTCGTTACAAAACTGCCTAACTTTCTGCAGTGAATTAAACAACTAAATCGGGCGATCTAGACCTAAATACACGATCAAATCTCATAACCAATTAAACTAATGATCAAACAATCATCATTACTTCATAAAATTCTAGAAAAATCAAAACCCTAATTTATAAACCCTAATCCATCATGCTTAGATTACATTAAGCGTGATTAATTAGAAACATTAATGATAAAAATAAATTAAACATACCTCAAACTTGATTCTTGAACCCAAAAATAAAAACCCCAATTTTTTTCTCTCCTCTTTTTCTTGGATCGACCGAACACAGCAATAGGGGGGTTTAGGGATCTTTATTTTTGTATTTATAGGCTACATATTAATTATAGATAATCCCTAATTAGAATTAGATAATAACTAGGATTCCTTTCTTATTCTTTTCCTTTCTTTTTCCCTTTAATTTTCGTTTTTTACTATTCATGCCTAAAAAATATATTTTTTTCTTTTATTTTATTAATTAATTAATTATCTTTATACCTTAAGTTTTATAAAAACCTAAACTAATTTGTTAAACCATTTTGCTTGAAAACTACTTTCTAAAAATAATATTTTTTTGCATTTTCCAAATTCACTTTCTATATATGGAAAGTTTGCTACTATCTTTCCATTTCTTTTAATACCACATTATTCCTTATACCTTACTTCGTAAAACCTACATCTTATTTTAATTCACTTAACACATATAAATACATTTAGTAATAAATACTTACTTATTTTAATCATGGAAATGCTCAAATCTCTTATCATTTCCTTGTGCATAATGTTCTCTTACTTGTTGTCAAAAGTATATAATCTAATATATATTTTCGACAATCTTGGTTGAGAAAAATTAAATCAAGGAGCATTTGGATTTTTTCTTAGGTTTTACATGTCATAGTGTCGAAATAATCGCTACTCCACATTTGTCGCACTTAGGCACACACTAGTATTTGCACAAAAGTTTGGTTCGTTTTTTTTACTTAACCCTCTTGTCAAGAAAAATTCTTTGTGCATTATATCTAGTTACTATTTTATATGCTCTTCATTCTTTTGGTCTTCAATTCACATATGATTATATGCCAAAATTATGTGAACTAGTTTATCCTACAACTTGTCATATGTATGTAGAATGTTGAATGCTTAATTGCTATATGCTAAGAAATCTTAATTGCCATAAAAGGATGGACTTGCTGCAAATTAACCACCAAAACAGAAAACCCCACACAAAATTTTGAGAAAAATCAATTTTTGGGAAACCTAGGAAATAGCAGTAGGCGGCCCCCTTAATTCACAAAGGGCGGTCCCCTTATCTTTAAGGGGACCGACCCCTAATTAAGGGGACCGACCTAGTAGATCACGGGTAAAACAGTTTTTTTCATCCCTTTTTGACCAAATACCCCCTAGACTTAGCTACTGTTTCCCTAAATTCACAAACATTTCTTAGATTTGATCCTTTAAATGTTCATTCTTCCTAATTTAAACCTTTCCTCCACTATAAATACATCCTCAACCATCATCATCACAATCATCCTCACCAATGACATCTCCTAACAAACCCACATCCAAACCATCAAGGGTAGCCAAAATGAGTGTGAAACCCATTTGGAGGAAGAAACTAAACCCTTGTAACACATCCAATGAGCTCAATGTAAGTTCACCTACACCAATGCCAAAACCACTCACTCCTCATCATGAACCATCTCAAGAAAACAATCACCCCAATCATGCATCACCAAATCCTTACATTAAGGACACTCCCACATCACCACAAGTTGTCTCACATCCTCCATTTCCCATCTCACCCATCAATTCACATGTTACTCACACTCAAGCTCCACCTCAAAGTGACAACCAAACTCAACACACACCACCTCTATCTCCAAGTAGAGAAAGCCTAGTTGATGACATTAATCAACTACAAGACCTATCAAATCTCTTAGCCATGCATCTCTCACAACAACAAAACAACATTCCCTCATCACCTTACTCTCCAAACCTACCACACACCCTCAACATTAACCAAGTTGAAACCCATGTTGGGTATTGCCCTTGTTGCATCTTCACCCAAAAACAATTCCTTGCTTTAAGTGAGGATATCAATTGGATTGAATTCCTCCTCACTCGACCTCATCCACCACCTAGAGTTCAAAGAGATTACCCTTCCACAACCGCCTCCGCTCCAAACTCTCCGACCAACTAATCTCATAATATGCCTCCAAATAATCGTCAAACCCTTTTGTGTCGCAAGCAAGTCAAAAATCCTTCTATGGCTATTTAGGATTTTTTTAACACACGAACATGAAGAGGTTTGTCAGTTATAAAAGTAATTACAGATGTTATTGATGGATCTACAACCGTTGGCCATCCGAAAACCCTCTTAGAGTTACAACCAAACAAATGTGTAAATATTTGGGGGATAACCCAATCCGATGGTTTTTATACCATAATTTTTATGGTAATTTTTTTAATTTGGGGTTCCAGTTATTTGTTACGGGATTGGGGGATAACCTAATCCGATGGTTTGATTATTTATTTGTTTAGATGATTAAGAGAATGGGTTATTTTTCATGTTTTGATTCTCATGGTGACGAGAAACCAATTTCTTAAAAAGTAGGGGCTGATCGCCTTAAAGTTTATCTATCTTCTACCCGTTCAAATATTTGTAGATTACCTTCTAGTATGTTTATTTGATCTGATCCGACTTTATGTTTTATAGAAGTTGTTAGATTGATGTTAATTTTGATATGATTTCAAATTCCATTTAATTTGTTTCTATTCATATTGATATTGAATTAGAGGAAAGCTCAATTCAAATGGTTGTACATGTGCTTTTGAGGAAAGGCTGAGCATGAGTTTGTTTTTTTAATACACAAGTGTTTTGATTGGCTATTAGAACCCTATATCTGGGTTAGTGACGAGTAAGGCAATATTTAAGACACAAACATGATGCAACTATTTATATACCATTAGATTCAACGAAGGTAATATGTTATTCTTCTCTTATATTATTTCTTTTCAAGTTTAAACTCTGTTGGATGCTTGCCTTACCTGATGGTGTCATGTTCCATGTTCCAGGATCCAAAGAAAAAAGCCACAAAAATTTTAAACTAGGAATCTGAATTGTAGCGACGAGAAAAGTATATACCAGTTTCGCACTATATGGTAAACTAGAATGAGTGTTTGTTCGATCCTATTTTTAAGTTTACATTATTGTGCATTATATATTTATATAATAAAAAATGTTGGGGAGATAATTTGTTTGTACTGAATAACATAATGCTTCTCTTTGTGTTAACAGAGATCAGGACGTGTTGAGGAGCT